>CM075244.1:4207500-4390000 GCA_037678475.1 x Bolboschoenoplectus mariqueter | reverse complement strand
CCCTAAACCCTAAACCCTAAACCCTAAACCCTAAACCCTAAACCCTAAACCCTAAACCCTAAACCCTAAACCCTAAACCCTAAACCCTAAACCCTAAACCCTAAACCCTAAACCCTAAACCCTAAACCCTAAACCCTAAACCCTAAACCCTAAACCCTAAACCCTAAACCCTAAACCCTAAACCCTAAACCCTAAACCCTAAACCCTAAACCCTAAACCCTAAACCCTAAACCCTAAACCCTAAACCCTAAACCCTAAACCCTAAACCCTAAACCCTAAACCCTAAACCCTAAACCCTAAACCCTAAACCCTAAACCCTAAACCCTAAACCCTAAACCCTAAACCCTAAACCCTAAACCCTAAACCCTAAACCCTAAACCCTAAACCCTAAACCCTAAACCCTAAACCCTAAACCCTAAACCCTAAACCCTAAACCCTAAACCCTAAACCCTAAACCCTAAACCCTAAACCCTAAACCCTAAACCCTAAACCCTAAACCCTAAACCCTAAACCCTAAACCCTAAACCCTAAACCCTAAACCCTAAACCCTAAACCCTAAACCCTAAACCCTAAACCCTAAACCCTAAACCCTAAACCCTAAACCCTAAACCCTAAACCCTAAACCCTAAACCCTAAACCCTAAACCCTAAACCCTAAACCCTAAACCCTAAACCCTAAACCCTAAACCCTAAACCCTAAACCCTAAACCCTAAACCCTAAACCCTAAACCCTAAACCCTAAACCCTAAACCCTAAACCCTAAACCCTAAACCCTAAACCCTAAACCCTAAACCCTAAACCCTAAACCCTAAACCCTAAACCCTAAACCCTAAACCCTAAACCCTAAACCCTAAACCCTAAACCCTAAACCCTAAACCCTAAACCCTAAACCCTAAACCCTAAACCCTAAACCCTAAACCCTAAACCCTAAACCCTAAACCCTAAACCCTAAACCCTAAACCCTAAACCCTAAACCCTAAACCCTAAACCCTAAACCCTAAACCCTAAACCCTAAACCCTAAACCCTAAACCCTAAACCCTAAACCCTAAACCCTAAACCCTAAACCCTAAACCCTAAACCCTAAACCCTAAACCCTAAACCCTAAACCCTAAACCCTAAACCCTAAACCCTAAACCCTAAACCCTAAACCCTAAACCCTAAACCCTAAACCCTAAACCCTAAACCCTAAACCCTAAACCCTAAACCCTAAACCCTAAACCCTAAACCCTAAACCCTAAACCCTAAACCCTAAACCCTAAACCCTAAACCCTAAACCCTAAACCCTAAACCCTAAACCCTAAACCCTAAACCCTAAACCCTAAACCCTAAACCCTAAACCCTAAACCCTAAACCCTAAACCCTAAACCCTAAACCCTAAACCCTAAACCCTAAACCCTAAACCCTAAACCCTAAACCCTAAACCCTAAACCCTAAACCCTAAACCCTAAACCCTAAACCCTAAACCCTAAACCCTAAACCCTAAACCCTAAACCCTAAACCCTAAACCCTAAACCCTAAACCCTAAACCCTAAACCCTAAACCCTAAACCCTAAACCCTAAACCCTAAACCCTAAACCCTAAACCCTAAACCCTAAACCCTAAACCCTAAACCCTAAACCCTAAACCCTAAACCCTAAACCCTAAACCCTAAACCCTAAACCCTAAACCCTAAACCCTAAACCCTAAACCCTAAACCCTAAACCCTAAACCCTAAACCCTAAACCCTAAACCCTAAACCCTAAACCCTAAACCCTAAACCCTAAACCCTAAACCCTAAACCCTAAACCCTAAACCCTAAACCCTAAACCCTAAACCCTAAACCCTAAACCCTAAACCCTAAACCCTAAACCCTAAACCCTAAACCCTAAACCCTAAACCCTAAACCCTAAACCCTAAACCCTAAACCCTAAACCCTAAACCCTAAACCCTAAACCCTAAACCCTAAACCCTAAACCCTAAACCCTAAACCCTAAACCCTAAACCCTAAACCCTAAACCCTAAACCCTAAACCCTAAACCCTAAACCCTAAACCCTAAACCCTAAACCCTAAACCCTAAACCCTAAACCCTAAACCCTAAACCCTAAACCCTAAACCCTAAACCCTAAACCCTAAACCCTAAACCCTAAACCCTAAACCCTAAACCCTAAACCCTAAACCCTAAACCCTAAACCCTAAACCCTAAACCCTAAACCCTAAACCCTAAACCCTAAACCCTAAACCCTAAACCCTAAACCCTAAACCCTAAACCCTAAACCCTAAACCCTAAACCCTAAACCCTAAACCCTAAACCCTAAACCCTAAACCCTAAACCCTAAACCCTAAACCCTAAACCCTAAACCCTAAACCCTAAACCCTAAACCCTAAACCCTAAACCCTAAACCCTAAACCCTAAACCCTAAACCCTAAACCCTAAACCCTAAACCCTAAACCCTAAACCCTAAACCCTAAACCCTAAACCCTAAACCCTAAACCCTAAACCCTAAACCCTAAACCCTAAACCCTAAACCCTAAACCCTAAACCCTAAACCCTAAACCCTAAACCCTAAACCCTAAACCCTAAACCCTAAACCCTAAACCCTAAACCCTAAACCCTAAACCCTAAACCCTAAACCCTAAACCCTAAACCCTAAACCCTAAACCCTAAACCCTAAACCCTAAACCCTAAACCCTAAACCCTAAACCCTAAACCCTAAACCCTAAACCCTAAACCCTAAACCCTAAACCCTAAACCCTAAACCCTAAACCCTAAACCCTAAACCCTAAACCCTAAACCCTAAACCCTAAACCCTAAACCCTAAACCCTAAACCCTAAACCCTAAACCCTAAACCCTAAACCCTAAACCCTAAACCCTAAACCCTAAACCCTAAACCCTAAACCCTAAACCCTAAACCCTAAACCCTAAACCCTAAACCCTAAACCCTAAACCCTAAACCCTAAACCCTAAACCCTAAACCCTAAACCCTAAACCCTAAACCCTAAACCCTAAACCCTAAACCCTAAACCCTAAACCCTAAACCCTAAACCCTAAACCCTAAACCCTAAACCCTAAACCCTAAACCCTAAACCCTAAACCCTAAACCCTAAACCCTAAACCCTAAACCCTAAACCCTAAACCCTAAACCCTAAACCCTAAACCCTAAACCCTAAACCCTAAACCCTAAACCCTAAACCCTAAACCCTAAACCCTAAACCCTAAACCCTAAACCCTAAACCCTAAACCCTAAACCCTAAACCCTAAACCCTAAACCCTAAACCCTAAACCCTAAACCCTAAACCCTAAACCCTAAACCCTAAACCCTAAACCCTAAACCCTAAACCCTAAACCCTAAACCCTAAACCCTAAACCCTAAACCCTAAACCCTAAACCCTAAACCCTAAACCCTAAACCCTAAACCCTAAACCCTAAACCCTAAACCCTAAACCCTAAACCCTAAACCCTAAACCCTAAACCCTAAACCCTAAACCCTAAACCCTAAACCCTAAACCCTAAACCCTAAACCCTAAACCCTAAACCCTAAACCCTAAACCCTAAACCCTAAACCCTAAACCCTAAACCCTAAACCCTAAACCCTAAACCCTAAACCCTAAACCCTAAACCCTAAACCCTAAACCCTAAACCCTAAACCCTATATGTATATCCAAATAATATATATATTGATAAAACTGAATTGAGTACTTAGTTTTATCAATATATATATTATTTGGATATACATATAGCCCAAGTGGGAGATTGTTGGAATTAATTTCTATTAATTACAAAATTATATGGGCTTATATGTAATATAAATATATATTGAATAATAGACTGTCAAATATCTAATTAGACCCGTTATGAAGTGATCAAATTAAGTATTATTTATCGGGTTTCAATATGTGTCATGAGAAGTGGGGCCCTTAATGTGTAGAATACGTATTAATAACTTTATGATTTAGTGATGGTCTAAATTATATAAAGTTTAGTAATAATACAATTATGTTATTGGTCCCTGGAGAATACAACTAATAGGCAGTTTTCTGATTTTGAAAGTAAACCCGTTTGGAGAGAAATTGGATCTGGTATGGATCCGCTAAGGCATAACCAGTGGTTTGCCAACCTTTCGGTTATTGACACCCATTATAAAGGGATCAAGAACCGTCCTTTCTGATTACCGTCATAAGGCATTAACCAACAGACTTCCTCTCTAAAAATCAAATTCGGGTTTTCTGAAAAGAGAAGAAAACCGCCGGCCGATTCTCTTCGTCTCTCCATCGGAGAAGAGAAGGATCACCGCGAAGGCTTAAGGAATCCGGTGATCAACGGGGTTGTGTCTCTCCAGAAGACCGACAGCATGGATCAAGGTAATTTTATGTTAATTTAGAGTTCACTAGAGGATCACGGGTAATGTTCTAACATCATGATGCAAGTACTCAATACTTCATACATCCATCTTTCTCAATATCATCTATGACTTAAAACTATTACATATTCTCTGTTTTGTAGTGCATTGGAAAGAGCGGAATCTACTCTGTTTGTGTCATCTGGTATGGGTGCAATTGTAGCCATTCTCTTGTCATTGGTTCGACCTGGCGGTCATATTGTCGCTACCAAAGACTGTTACTGGGAGGCTAGAATGTTCATCCAAAACAAGCTCTTACTGATGGGAGTCTCCGTGAGTGTTCCCTATTTTGTAGCTGATCATCTTTTCTTTCTTATCTTTTTCTTTCCATCTGTAAAATGATTTAGATCTGATCAATATTGTTGTATCCTTATACATCTTGCTTTTGTGTTTTCTCAGGCTACGTTTGTTGATATGAATGACTTGAATTCACTGAAAGAAATACTGCAGAAGAACAAGGTCAGTTCCTCATTCATTATCTTGACTTCAAAGTATTTTTAGATGAGTTCTATGTTATTTTCAGTACGGTTAATAATCTTTCAAGGTACAAGTATATTTGCTTCTGTCGATCATTTAATTTAAACATGCTCTCATAAACACTAATTATATACATATATCAATATATGAACTACTGATTAATTCAAATATGCCTTACATACATATATCAGTACACAAACTACTGGTGATATATCCGTACAACTACTAGTGCTGCTGCTGCTGCTGCTATTATTATTAGTAGTAGTAGTAGAAGTAGTTTATCATTATCTATATGTCACATTGCATAGGTGACCCTCTTCTATGCGGATTCGCCAAGCAATCCATTGCTCAACTGCCTTGATATCAGGAAAGTTTCTGAGCTATGCCACAGCCATGGAGCTTTAGTTTGTATAGATAGTACCCTCGCCTCTCCCATTAATCAGAAGCCACTGACTCTAGGAGCCGACCTTGTCCTTCATTCTGCCACCAAATACATCTCCGGACACCATGATGTGGGTATCTTTCACATAAATTACATTACATAGATGCAAGTGTATTCATCATTTTTACAGTCGATTACTGCCTAAAATGATTATTTGGGGCATTTGTGTGATGATTCATTAAACTGCCTTTCAATCATGACCCAATTTAGATGTGTTACTTGCTAACACTGTACTATGCTTTCTATTACTTTGATGTGAAATTTCTTAAAATGACTTCAATTTAACTATACATGCAGGTAGTAGGAGGTTGTGTTAGTGGTTCTCAGAACCTGATATCTAAAATCCGCTCGTGTCATTATGACCTTGGTTCACCTCTAGTTCCAGTAAGTGAATTATATATTTCTTATTATTTCTTGTTTTTGAACTTGCATGTTATTCCTGTTTCTCACTCAACTCAATGCTTCGTTCTTAAATTTAGAATGCAGCGTACATGATAATAAGGGGAATGAAGACAATGCACCTTCGTGTAGAAACTCAAAATAACACAGCTCTAAAGATGGCTCAGATCCTAGAGAAACACCCTAGGGTATGTACCTGATATAACTAAATGCATAAATGCTGAAATGGTAATCAAAATTAACCTTTTGTTTAGTTATATACTTATATCTTATATAAAACAAAATAATATCAGCAAAGTACCGTCTAAATTGAACTGCACAATAATTTTGGCAGGTGCGCCATGTTTATTACCCTGGATTGCGAAGCCGTCCAGAACATGATGTTGCAAAGAGTCAAATGTCAGGGTTTGGCGGAGTTGTTAGTTGGGTAGGTAATTTCCATATTAGTTGGGTAGGCAAATGGGTACATAATTTGGTTTTTTTCTCAATGATGGAGTTGTTTATTTGCAAACCAATTCAATACATTTGTCGGTGTTGTGAAGTTCCGGTTTCTCTTACTATATAAAACAAACAAAAAAATAGTGGTAATTTTAGTCAACAAGATAACAATGTAAGACTAATTATTGTAAGATAATCATCCATAATATGCTGACTATAACTCTATTTGCAATATTATAGCTATATTGGTTGTTTTTGACACAAGCTAATTAACTTCTTTTACACAGGTTGCTGGGGACTTGCAAGCTACTATGAAGTTTGTTGACTCACTAAAGCTACCATATATTGCGACATCCTTTGGAGGCTGTGAGAGTCTAGTCCAACAGCCTGCTGTGATGTCTTTCTGGTAAGATAGTTCAACTATTGGGTACAGATGACGAATTAATAATTATAATAAACTTAATTGACTGATTGTTATTGTTGTTATAATTGAATATTTGCGACAACAGTTATTGGAAAAGTTTATGACAAAAGCGGGTACTTGTGCAGTCATTGACGCTTAAGGATAAGCATTTCCAATAAAAAAACTTTGTGGAGTAAAATTCCCCAATGTGATTCAAGTATTTTGATGACAATGCATTATTTTCATTATTTTTTACAATTTTTCTGAGCAGGGATTACAGTGCTGATCAGAGAGCTAAGATTGGAATCAAGGACAATTTGGTCAGGTTTAGTTTTGGAGTTGAGAAGTTTGAAGACTTAGCTGCTGATATCTTTCAAGCCTTACAAAATATTTAATCCTCGGACGCCAGAAAAACAAGTCGTGGTTGAATATTTACATTTATATATTAGTGTCTCTGTGTGTGTGTTCCTTTTTTTTTTCTTGAGAAGTAGGTGAAATTCCTACTAAAAATAATTTTTTCATATTTGTTGAATCAATGCGTTATTGATTCATATTTCTTTCGATAAATTTACCTGAGGGAATCTAGATATGACCAATGTGCACGTGGCAACCAAATGCAGTATGTATGGTAATAACTGATTGTATATTAATTAACTCATTATTATATCAATTTTTGTATTGCAGCATTATTCAATTAAAATTGCAAGTATAAATATATATACGAACAGTTTGCTTAAAAACAATAAATGAATATAAGTTAGAGAAAAAAAAAGAAGATTTAACAACAATTGTTTGTGAGCAATCGTTTCTGAAAGGTACACATTCGGCAGAACCGGTGCAGAAAGTCTTTTGATTTTTTTTTTATTTTTTGGGCAGCTATTTAGCAACGGTTATTTTTTAACAACCGTTGATAAAGATTTTGACAACCGTTGCTAAAGATTTTATAAAAATTTTCAAATTACCATCAAATACTTTCATTAATGATTTTCTTGAATAACCATTATTAAAAGGGTATTTACGAAAATTATTTATGTTGTAGTGTATGGTTATTTTTCAACAAAAGCTAACCTCCGCTTTTACATAGGTGGCTGGGGACTTGCAAGCTACTATGAAGTTAAGTTAATATATATATGCATATTGCGACCTCTTTTGGAGGCTGTGAGAGTCTAGTTCAGCAGCCTGCTGTTATGTATTTCTGGTAAGATCGGTCAAATGTATGTAACTAATAATTAATTCTAATCAATTAACTTGGTCGATGTTTTTTCATTGGTTCTTTTAAAGTAACTTACACAAGAGGACAGTTAGTTACTGGTAATCAAGTATATGCACTTCTGATAACTAATATAGTGATGAATTCATTTTGTAGATCATTTAAGATTGTATTGTATACACTATATATACTATACAAACAGAAAATTAAAGGTACACAGTACAGTTAGTTACTGGTAATCAAGTATATGCACTTCTGATAACTAATATAGTGATGAATTCATTTTGTAGATCATTTAAGGTTGTATTGTATACACTATATATACTATACAAACAGAAAATTAAAGGTACACAGTACAGTTAGTTACTGGTAATCAAGTATATGCACTTCTGATAACTAATATAGTGATGAATTCATTTTATAGATCATTTAAGGTTGTATTGTATACACTATATATACTATACAAACAGAAAATTAAAGGTACACAGTACAGTTAGTTACTGGTAATCAAGTATATGCACTTCTGATAACTAATATAGTGATGAATTCATTTTATAGATCATTTAAGGTTGTATTGTATACACTATATATACTATACAAACAGAAAATTAAAGGTACACAGTACAGTACATGATACCAGTAAGTTGTTACGTACTTCGTATATGACAATTAAGTATGTGCTACTGCTTACCATTTACCATAACAATTAAGCTTCATCGATTCTACTGTGATAAAAAAAATATATAGTGCATCACATGATATTGGATTTCTCCAACTTTTATTTATATATATGTGGGAGGAAGCAAGAAAAGTATATATTGTAAACATAAATATATAACTTGGACCAACTAAAAGTTATTAAAACTCGATCATATATATATAACCCATGTAGTTAAGTTAAGCCTATATATATATATGTGTGTGTATGTACTCGATCAGCCCGTAATCTGTAAGTTAACTGGGCCTAATTTTCTATACAAGCCCTTTGGCGTGGGCCCACTGGGAGATCTTCTACATAATATATTCTCCATCCTGAAGCTAGCCTGTGTACGTGTAAAAGAAGCGAACTAGTATTCTATATTTAAGAATATTTTGTGCAGTTTCTGATGAATGCATGGATATATAAAACGTCTCAATCTTGAAATACATGATTTGCAGTTGCGTAAATAAAAAATATTGAGGAATTAAAGCTGCGCATTTAAAATGAGAATTATTCTCTAGTAAAAAGATGGAAATTCAATTCTTTCTATTTCCGATACTGAACTATATATACAACACACCTTCAACGTTCACCCCCCTTAAATTGATACCGAAGAACCTTATCTTATTTAAGAATAATAATGGACGCATGTCACGCATCATTAATTCGGACTTGACAGTGTACCAAATTAACTAACTGCAGCTCCGAGAGAACAATTTATTTCTCTAAACTCTTAAAGCATATATATAATATGGTTCCAAGATTCTAAGGGCATCCTTTATCACCCCCACTTGTGAATTCCGAACCCTATTCAGAAAATGACACTTACAAGCACACACACTCTTTGTTTGTCATGTTGCACGCACACAAAATTGATTTGTGTACGGATGTGACCCCACACCCGCATACCCCAAGCCAATGAAAGAAGTCTCTTTTATAGACATGGACAAAAGAATCGCATACCCCAAGCCAATGAAAGAAGTCTCTTTTATAGACATGGACAAAAGAATCGCATACCCCAAGCCAATGAAAGAAGTCTCTTTTATAGACATGGACAAAAGAAATAATCCTTTAAGAAGTCACATGTCAGTACTCTTTTCATCCAAAAACAAAAAACCAAAGGAAAAAGGAACTCACATGTTGCTCAAAATCGCTTGGGTTGTTGCTGTTCGTCATTGTTCAACAATCAACACCAATATATTATATATGATATAGCAGGGAGAGTGAGAGTGAGAGTATGTATACTAGAGACAAATTAATATGCAATAACTGAGATTGTTCGCGGGCCTCTAGATTCTGTACAGAAACAGTGTTTAATTGTTCCAGAGAAATACTGGCACTGGCAGACAATGTCTCTAGCGGCTACCTCTGCTATTGCTTATATCTTTCTTTCTCTAGCAAATATATAGATCACATGCACACAGTGCTGTGATTGGTTATCGCTTAATGTTTTGAGTAAATTGTGTAAAAAGAGCAAAAAACTTGAAATCATCCAATTAGTGCCTACATTTTACTTTTATCAAAAATTGGATAGATTAAACTCAAGTCAAATAATTGTTTACTCCAATAAAAATGTAAAATCATCCATGTCTGCAAGTGTCAACATTTGAAAAAGAACAGAAAAGCAACATACTAATTCATAATTTCAAACTTTTACGAATTAATTGGTATGAAAATAATTCAACCCATCGGTGTACTATATAGTTTGCACTGATTTATTGTATTCTGCCTCTCAATTGTACCGACGTGCCTTCCTAAATGGAAAGAATGAGCAAAATAAGTTCAATACAGATGTATGTTTCGCATGCTACCCAAATGATTTGGTGTTCATGGCAAATTGTTTGACGGAATTTTCATTTTGGTGATTTCCTCCTCTATCTGATGATTCTAGTGATTTTATATTTTAGTTAGGTCATTAAATTTCGTAGTACATTAGTGTTTCAGCAAGAATAAAGTGTTAGAAACAGAGGAGAATCATATGCTATGTGTCATGTGTCATCACCACCCGCTCATTCAAGAAAGCAAATTAAGGTCTAAAACCCAAAGCAAGCGAGCAACGGACAATTTAGCTATGCTATTCCTATTCAACTCACATGTTGAACCAAAAAAGTCTGTCTCTGTGGATTCATTCTTCAGTCACACCAGCCAGCATGCTATTCCTATTCAACTCACATGTTGAACCAAAAAAGTCTGTCTCTGTGGATTCATTCTTCAGTCACACCAGCCAGCGCAGACAGTGGGTATACATTTTGGCCTCAGGCATGACACCCAGTCACACTGCAACACCAAAATAGCTATCATCTTAAGCTCACGTGTTGCGCCAAGGGACTAGCAATGGACAAAGGAGCTGTGGTGTTTAAAGTCGTACATTGAGCCAAACGAGTATCCTTGTCTTTGCCTCTATGGATTCATTCTTCAATCAGTGTAAAAGTACCGGCGCAGTTGGTACACTACTTTTGGCTCGAGCGTGACAACAAGTCACAATGTCGCACCAACTGGTCCCCTGCTTGCGCTCTGTTGGTTAGTTAGGCTTAAGCCCCTGTTTGTTTGTGCATTCTCTGATCTCTATGCGGTTCACATGTGTCGAAACTTCATGTAATTACATTACTTGGAAGAGCCGAACAGGGACAGGCTAGGCCTTGACTTATCAGTATCTACTGTAAAAAATAAATGATAATTACATGAGCTCACTAATTATTTTTTGGGTGCTGATTTTTGAATGCAACCAACCAACTAAATACATGGGAAGGGGGAGGAGAACTATATACTGTTGGTGTTGGTGGATCAGAAGGATGAATTTTTGCAAGAAATTTAATGGTTTTAAATGCACGTTATAATGTCATTTTCTTTAAGGCTGAATCGTCTTTATCAAGTATCAGCTTATGTACAGCAGGTATAACGAATAGTCTCTCAGGATATTGAAACTTATCCGAGAGCGTCTGCATAGACGAAATCAAACTTTAGACAATACAAAAAATGTATCAAAACTATTAAATACTTGCTGCACAAATTTTTGTAACAATTTGTGGCAAGTGGATCCGATAGAAAATTAACAAAAAATAGAAAGAGTTGTATAACTCGATTTTAAAATTATTGAAATCCTAAATGGTATTTCATGTCACTTGAATCAAATGGATTCAAGGCTTTATATAAGCCTTCAAAACCGACTTTAATCAAGTCGGCACAAGCTTTTGCTGAATCATAATTGGTTGGCAATTTTTTTTTTGAAATAAAGGTTCCATTAGATCTGACATTTATTTATTTTTAAATATTTTTTACGGAATTTAAAACTGTATTTTTTTGTAAAGAGATGAAATTTATTATAGATCTACAGTTCATAATTGGTTAGCAATTAGTTGGGATATTCATGAATTCTTAATTTCTCTTGATCTATGCCGACTTAACCATTAGACAAGCAAATTTGAATTGAATTTGCTCTCTCTTCTCCATTTAATTACAAATGGAGGCTTCCATTACAAATAATTTTCTATGAAAGAAAACTTTGTAGCCATTCATGTATCATGCTTATGACAATTATACAGGTCTCAATATTCATTATTAATTTTCCAAAATAAAATACCCCCAATTATTTTTAAAACAAAAATTTATTTTGAAAATCTCCAACATATATTAATGATGAAAATCAATCAAAAATATATATATTGCAAGTAAATGGGGGCAAGTACCTCAAAATAAATCTCATCTTACCGTAGAGAAATTAAGATATCACATAATTCGTTACAAATGTAAAGATTACAAGATTAGATCAACTCAATTAGTACTCATCAGCTTAATTATTACATTAACTAGACCCCAAAAACCCTAGGCATCTACAGTCAATGATCAGTGAACATTATCAACACAAGAGCACATAATTCCCCTCAATTCTCCTCAAGTTAGTGCACATGCATTTGCCCCAGGCCCCCTATCATGCATGAACTGTGCATCTCATCAACAATTTGGATCCACATTCCTTCTTGAGGGGTTATTCCAAAATTTTGCACGGGACAAAAATGTACAATGAAGATGCATAAAGCAAAATCCAACAGCAACAGCTTTGATTATCATAGCTCTTGAAGCAAAGCCTCCATTGAAGGCCGTTGGCTTGGCGCCACATTTGTACAAAGCAATGCAATATTCGCCAAATTAGCTGCCTCATTCTGTCCATAATTACCCTTCAAGTTCCTGTCCATCAACTCTTCAAGCCCGCCCGTCTCAGGTACAAGCCTCAGATGAGACACTTTTCTCTTGCCACTAAGTACTTGCAGTATCACCACTCCAAATGCATACACATCACTTTTTTCAGTGAAGCGACCAGTTGTGGTGTATTCTGGCGCTAGATATCCCATTGCTGCACTTGCTTTTAAGCTTGAAAAGACCACATCATCTGCTAAGAGTTTGTGTAGACCCGACCCAGATATCAGCGGCTTGTAATTATAATCTAGTAGGATTTTTTCCGCTGATATGGCTTGGTGCACTAAAGATGGTTTGTTTGGCTTAGTGCTATGCAAATATGCAATCCCTGGATGAGAGAAAACTGATTAGTCTTTTTCCTAGATGGAAAGCAAAGAATCTAAAACCTATGCTAGAAAGAAAATCTGTTAAGAGACCTGCCATACAAATGTTAAGAAGCCATCCTAAATTCTGTAAATTGTATGTTGTTTGGCCAAGAATACTATTTACAACAGGGTCCCATGAGAAAGACTTTCTATCACCATCACAACTGGTACAGAGCAGTGTCCTTATTATGGCAATACCACTACACGTGACCACTGTGCAGATTCTTCATCAATGAATCAAAACTACACTGCTTTGAAAGTTCCAAATGATCCAGGTTTTTATCTTGTGGATTTCACAGAAAGAAACAAAATTCACATCCATATCCATGACATTCACCAATATTACACAAAAATAAAATTCAAAAGGGCAGTACAAATGTACCTAGATTGGGCGTTCAAAAACAGTACCCAACTATTCTAAATTGGTTTTAATGCATACAAGATAAAAACCTGCATCTTTCAGAATTTTCAAAGCATATCTATGTGTTACTAGCATTTCTGCTAAATTTCCTGCACGTTTGCTTGTATGATGTATGAACATATCTGTGTGCTACTAGCATTTGTGCTTTGCATATGCAAAGGTACAATGTATGTCATATACATTTTGTATGCATCATTGCATCTCTTCTGTTTACTATCATGCTATTTGACATCAAACAATTATGCATATATGTATAAGTACATACACACTTGTATGCAGGAAGAACAAATGCATTTAAATATTTTTTTATGGAAAGCATTTGATTAATTTGTTGCATGTGTGTAAGCATCTTTTTTCTTTTTTTTTCTTTTTTTTTTGAAAAAAGAGATAATAGGAGTTTACCTTTAGCAATTCCTTTTATGATAGAAACCCTAGTTGACCAATCAATAACGCATATATCTTTCTCACCATCCAAATCCAGATAGTTGACCAAACTTCCATTTGGCACAAAATCATACACCAAGAAGCACTCTCCTCTTCCTCTTGAGCAACAAAAACCCCTCACGTCAACTACATTTTCATGCTTTAACCCCAAAACCAGTTTCAAGCCCTTCAAGAACTCAGCCTCCTCTTGCTTGCAGCTGGTTTTATTAATTCTTTTCACCACTACATTAATACCATCTCTTAATGTTCCCTTGTAACTTGCGGTAAAACCAAACCGACCTACTCTGTTTCCCAGCAAGTTTGCTTCTGAAAAGTACTGCGTGGCACATTCCACCTCCTCCAAGTTGAATTGGAAACTCTGCGAAACAGCTTTTTCATTGGCTAATGGGTCCCAGCAAGAATTGTATTCAATGCTAATAAGCGAACTAGGACTCCTTTGTAGTGCTCCATCTGGTTTGGTGGATTCATTGCTCTTGTTTTTGTTGTTTCGGTACCGGTACCAGGCGAAGGTGAAAAGGCCAGCAACTACACTTATAGCAAAGAACACCACTACAGTTGCAATTGCAACCACCGAGGAGGAACTCAAGGAGTTGCTATTGCAATGCAGTTTACTGCACTTAGGATTTAGTTCAGAAGAGACTGAGGTGTTATCAGGTGTCAACCCGGCACTGAATGGTTTTGGTCCGTTTTGGCTCATCAGGTCAGATTCCGTGCAGATCCGAAGTGTAGAGAAACCATTACCGCACAGACCAGTGTTGTTTTCATATTTGAACCCCTGTTGTAATCTCAAGAATTCTGTGGACCATTTAGAAACATTAGTTACAAGCAAAGAAAGAATGTTTCACCCAAAAAAAAAAAAGGTACTGCTGAGCCAAATAGAAAGTATATTTGTAGTTGAATTCTTTTACTAGGGTAATTTACATCAATTAAAACACAAAAATATGCTTGTAGAAAAAATAATTTATTAAATATCACTAATCTAATAATTAAGGGTATTTCTTTATAATAGAGTGATGTACATTTTGTAGCAATAAATGTAGTGAACTAGTGCTAAAATTTAAAAGTCTTAATACTTTTTATTTTGCCTCACCCTACTAATTTTCCAGCTCTACCCCCAAAATGTAAGCAAGTTCTTGCTCATACTACACATGATCAAGTTGATAAGGATTGAAATGTTACAAGATATGAGAAGAGTTTGTTTGCAGATCTCTCTTAGATAACAAAGCGTGCTTGGCTGCTAGATTTACACTTCGACGGTGGTATAGGTAAGTAGACCATGTCTTAACAGTAATACCAAACAGAGTTTAGACAAAAGGAAGAGGAAGTACCAGGTGGAATGCTGCCAGAAAGAGAATTATTTCTCACATCAAGAATCACCAACCGAGGCAACTGAGCCAGCCGAACTGGAATAGAGCCGAAAAGCCGGTTGAAACTCAGGTCGAGTCGAGTCAACCCAGTCAAATCACCGAGACTGGCCGGGATTGCACCATTTAACCAATTAGATTGCAAGGCAAGCACATTCAGTCTCTTTAACAAACCAATTTGTGTCGGGATGCTCCCTGTTAGCTGGTTGTAGCACAACTGCATCACTATATAATAGGAAAAGGGGGAAAGTGAGATCTAGGATAAATTGCTGTTTAATAGTTCTATATTCTAACATGGTCCATTTCAGGCATGCTAACATCCTAGTTTTCTACCCGATAGGCATCATACAAAATAGTAAATGCTTCATTGAAACTACCAAATTGCGTTAACATTAATTTCATAAAGTGTGATCCTTTGCGATTTTAGCACAAGGCTATTCGGTGAGACATTATGGTTTTATAATTACAGGGCTTGGGTCCATTTTATAAATTGATGATGCTCTTTTAAACAGATCATTCAATGCTTTTCTTAAATATGACATGTTAATTTTAAGGGGTTCTTTTCAGTTTTGGCACAATCCAGATGTTTTAAAATATTTATCAGGAATTCAGGATAGAGAGCTGATTGTCCTAAGGGATAAAATAAGGAAATTATGATATGCAAGTAGAGTTCAAAAAATGACACACCGTGACTAGTCATGTCACGGCACATGTGTCTATTACATGACGTGTCTCGCGTGTTCTGTGACATGTTCTTTTGCGTGACGTGTCTACTTTCAACTAAAATTGACACGTCACGACACATCACGTTATGACACTTTACATAATCATGTGAAGTCATACATCTATTATTTCAAATATTTTTTTAATTTTTAATATAAATATGAAATATATTTTTTATATAAAAAAAATTTTAATATTTTTCAACGCTTTACAATAAAATTTATAATTTTTTCACAAATTTAAGTAAATTTTAATTTTTTCAATGAAAAAATAAAAATAAAAATAAAAGTGACGTATTATATATATATGTCATGTCACGATATAACATGATGTGTTCAAATATAACGCGTGAAGTATCTCCACTCTATCAATTTTTACACGGGACATAAAATATATTTTGATCACGTCACGGCACGTCATGTGACCGAAATACGCTGTATTTTTACATGAAACATCACGACACGTCCCTTTTTTATTTACTATATGCAAGGGGGGAAAATAAGGAATAATAAATATGAGATACTCAAAACAAATATTTTACTATTTCTACAAGTCCCAATTTCCAAAATAGTGGACATATGTTAATAGATGAGAGCAGAGGTAGTTGTAGGCAAAGCAGTGTCAGTAAACAGAGTAATAAATACGAAGCTACTAGGTAAATGTAAGAAACCTGAAACTTAGTTGATAATTTAATTATTCCCGTCGTAATATCTTTGCTTTTCACTGTAGATAGGAAACTCCGAAATTACCCAAAATTAACAGAAGAAGAAGACAAAACTTGTGGAAGAACTAGAAATTGTGTTACTACTGAAAAAAAAAAAGACATGATCTTACTGCCTAATAGGCTAACACATACTTAAGAAATAAAAGCTAATTACCTTGTAAACTAGCCATATTCCCAATCTCTGAAGGAATACTTCCAGTGAGATTATTCTGATTAAGATACAAATCAACAAGCTCAGTGAGATTCGTGATCTCTCTAGGTATCTCCCCTTTCAGGCCATTGTAGTGGAGATACAACCCGCTCAAGCACTTGAGTTGTGCTAAGGCTGGAGATAGAGAACCCATTAAACCTTTCCCCTGTAAGGAGATATTAGCCACTTTGCCATGCTCATTGCAAGCTACCCCTTCGAAGTCGCCCTTGCACGGATCGCCATTGCTTGACCATGAATTCAGGGTTCTCCCATCTGGGTCTAGAGAGGTCTTCAGCTCCATTAGAGCTCTCAGCTCTGGATTGGCGTAAGCGGAGCAGAGCAGAGAAGTAAGGACGAGGAAGGAGTGTACTAGAAAGTAACCCATGAAAAGGAAGGAAAGGAGCTGCTGGCTACTCTCTCCCTCTCTCTCTCTCTCTTTTCTGGGAAGGAGAAGAGAAGGTTAATGTAATGGTGTGTACAAAAGAAAAGAAAACGCCAAGGATGTGTTTCGTTTTCCGAGAATCACAAAAGAACTCAGAAAGCGTGATTGATTGTCTGGACGCTTATTATGCTGTGGACACGGTCCACAATTGATTGCAACAGTTAAAAGTAATGCAAATAATTTTGAATGAAAAACAACTAATCTTAAAATTAAGTTAATTCATACCATAGTTGTAAAAAAACATGTATTTTAGAAGAGTAATAAAGAAATATAGAACTCATAAAATGTATTTTGGTAGATTATGGTTAATCCTATTTGGTACAGTCAAACCTAGAAGTACGTTTCTTTGTAAGGCATTTGATTTCATCTTATTTTGCTTATTATTTTGTAGGAACTAATAAAGCAAGGATTACTATATCCTTACTTCATTTAGGGTTCATTTGGCAAATCACGGAATAACGTTAGAATATCACTGTTAGAATGGTAAAAGTAGAATAGGAATAGAATAACGGTTTTTTGAATACATAGAAGACTCATATTCTTACTTTATTCGGATGAGTGAAAATATTGTTAGCAAAATATTAGTTGGAATAGTAAAATGATATATTATATTTAAATAAAACTGGTGTGAGCTTAAACTCACCAAATTCTTTGGTGAACTTAATTTCAAAACCTATCGAATCTATTTAAATTTTCAAATCCAAGTTACTCAATAAATTTTTTATATCAAAATCTTATAGAATACAAAAAAAATTCATTTTTAGAGTTTTTTAAGTATTTATTTCGGATTTTTTTTACAATGACTTATTCTTATATTCAAATATTCATTATTTTATTATTATTTTAGAACCATCTTAAAAAATCTGAAAAAAATAGTTAGAAAACTCCAAAAATGGAAAATTTCGATATCTATAAAATTTTAATATGAAGAATTTATTTAACTACTCGGATTTATCCTTGAATGAATAATTTATTGAACTATTCACGCTAGTTTTACTCATTATATTTATGTATTTGAGAAAAGAAAAAGATGAAAACACCCTTTATATATAAATTTTGCATTAATAGTCATAGGTGTCAAGTAAAGACGTAATACTGAGTCAAAGCATGCATTTGACAGCCACTATAAAGTTTCAAAAAAAACATACTAAGGCATGGATAAAGAAATATTGAAAAAAAAAAGAGGTTTTAAATTAATAGTCATCCAAGGATTTTTCTTTCTGTTAAATATCGGTGGAGAGAGAGATATATATATATTAAAAAATAAAAATAGAGGGTAAAAAAGGCCTTTGTTGCTATTCCAACTGGCAGAAACGGACTCTCTTCTGCTATTCGACCAAAACGGTCGAATAGTGGAAGAGGTTATTCGCCTTACTATTTCACATCATTATTTTGTTGTTTGATAACGTCGAAGAGTAAAAATAACTGCTATTCTGCAATTCTAGTTCAAATTTGGGTTGCCAAACAGAACCTTAAATTTTATAAATACTATCAATGTTTTAAAAAAAAATCACATAAAATATGATGTTTCAATTTTTTCAGATGACTTAACCTTAATTTTTTTTAAATTGAGTTATTATCTTCATTTGAAGCACACAGAAATACAATTAATTTATGAAACGAAGACTCTATAGGAAAAACATTTATTTATAAAATGAAGATCTAAAAATACAAACTAATATTAAAAAAAGAAGAAAATAAAAGGAACTAACTAGTAAACTGTAGACCAAGTGTATATATCTACGAGTTACTGGCACTAGTACATTATATGGGGAAATCAAGGATGGACTTTTGGGTAGTCTTTACAATTACAATGAATGCTACTTAATACTAGTTTCACTTCTGTTTTATCCTTGCTTTCTTATAAGTTGTAACTGTTAAAAAATAATACATATGTACATATTTATGTTTGGTGGAGGATATTTTCCTAAATCTACGCATGAAAGTTTGATTGCATGTGGCCAGTAGCTTGATTACGAACCGTGTACCTCCTAGAATCTGGCCCTTGCAAGTCATCATCGTTTAGATTCTGATACTATATTATAATACAATGGCGATTCTCATGTGGTTTGATTTTTATTCGTCCTGATGGAATGATGTCACTACATGTGTACATCACATAGCATTAATTAATTAATTAATTAATTAATTAATTTTAGTTAAATTGAAGTATTCATCCATATTGAGACGAAAGTCTTACATTACAAGCGGGTGGAAATTAAACTAGAAAGCCAATCACATGCTCTTAGTCTTAATTAGTTGCTCCGAAATGTGAAGCGGTGAAGTCGTGTAGAAAAGTGTAAACTAAACCTGGCAATGTTGACTAATTGAACCCTGCTCTCGATCGCGCGTTGCATCCTTGCATGTGATGTGATGTGAAAGCCTTTGCAAATTGCAAGTGCGGATGAGAGCACATTGTCTTTATTCTTTACCGCTTTTAATATATACATATTGACTTTACCAGTCCTCTAGCAAAACTTCTGTTAATTGTGTGGGATTTGCTGTTGGGTATATTGAAGGAAAATAATCAGCGTAATCATGGGTGAGTTGAGGAATGTCAAGTTCAAATGTGATGGGAAAAGGGTTGATGAAAATTAGATAGGGGTCACACCGTCACCTCCCATTTAGTTGAGGGCTTATGTCACTAATGGTCCACACAACCATGCATGGACTTTCCTTTCCGCTCTAGGCGCTAGCGCTCTCATACAATACAATACGATGCAATACAATTGTTATGTTTTAATTGAGAAGCGGATCTATTATCTTAAAGAAATACCAATAAATATCACAAGTCATTACTAAGTTTGGCGCATTGCCATTGATTAATTCAACAACAACAACTCGATCGGATGCTCTTAGCTGGGCCTTTGGTCGGACAATGACCTAAACCTTCTTCAGAGTTTAAGTTTAGATCTTTGATTGATTGGACCATTATATTTCAATTGCAGACTAATTTATTCATGCCAACCATCTAAACCAAACTAATTTATCCATAATTTTCTGATTCAATACTATTGAATTTGACTGAAAGCTGTCTGATTTAATTTGTAATGAGAGATGTAATATAACCTAACAACTCATATTAATCCATTAATTAATGGAATTAGTGTTCCATCCCATCCCTCTTAGTCTTAGGCTCTTAGCATATTAAATTATGAATAGTGATCTCTGACCAGTCTAAAAAGTCTGGTTTCAATGTGCTCCTCCTGGGAAAAGAAATAGAAAGCATCTAAGAAGAATTAGTTGGGAAAGGGGTATATAAATAAAATAATTGGAGAAAGATAGATAGACAGATCGATTGAGACGAGCATCTGTTCCAACAAAACGAAAATGATGGAAAGAATCCAACTCACAAAAGTACCCGGATCAAAAGACAAAGAACATATTGTAAAGAGCAACAGTACGCATAATAATAATAATAATAATAAAATTTAGATATGGGACCATACCAGTACCAGTACCAGAATTAATACAGCCACTTGTGATTGCCAATTAATGACCTCTCTAGTCATTAGTCAATGGAAACTTGTCTTTTTCACTTTATGCGCCTTCTTACTCAGTTATTTACTTACACTTTTTATTTGATAAATAATGTAACATTGAAACTAAAAACTAATAGAAAGAAAAGGTCAAAACAGCACCTTCCTACAATAAAAATTAAATAACCCTTGCATACATCTATTTTTTTTAATGGTGCATTTATTTGATATCTTGAAGAAACTATTATTCAAACTACAAATTAAATTATAGTTGTGTTCTACATCTTAGATAGGAAGTAGGAGGTGTATAAAATTTAGGTCGATTTACAATTTGATTGATATTTAACATGTCAACTGATATTTGTTTTCATGCTTAAATTAACAAATAGTAATCATTAGATACATTCTAAATCATTTCAATTATATAAATATATATATTTATGGGATTTAACTCATTTTGACGCGTAATAATTTGGTTCATTAATTTTGCTAACTTTTGATGTATATCGATATCAAATTAAAATGAGGTATTTTTTTTGTATATGCATTATAATTTAAGTTGAAAAAAGCAGTAATTATAGATATAATTTGGAATTCTCACAAATAAAATGCAATATACATCTTTGTTTTGTCAGATGGACCACTCACAATTTCTCAGCGGCTAAGGGTATTAAATATTAATAGCCAAATTAAGACTATAGTAGTAGAGATTATTATTTCTCAGAGCCTAACCCTGAACAACCAACGCCTAAGTAAATTAGGTCTGACCACAGCTTTCAGCTTGAAAATTTGTGCAACATATTGACCAAAAAAATTAATTAATTGTATCCACCTACTTTTGTCCAAATTTATAAGAAAATATGTGCGCCTAAAACATCGTACCCAGATGACACCCCATCCCCCATCCAATGATGCTGGCTATATATATATATCACAAGTAAATCAGACCAAAATTAACTTAACTGGCTAAAAATGTAGTTAATTACTGATTAATGAGAAGTTACACTGAGGTAAACATCATGCATGTAAGCCAAAATGTGTAGAACATGCAGCTCCTCAGCTTTTGCCGCAGAGGAACCGAACTCTGAGAATGGCCAATTGATTCACGGATGGGGATGGGGATGGGGAGTAGGGGATGTGATAACTTGAAAATAAAAAGAGAGGAGAATCTTTAAACTTTGGCACTTTAATACTTTATACTCCTCAGCTTTTGCCATGTAACTTTGCAAAAGAGATGTCATGATACAGACTAAGAGCCAATCAGAAGAAGGCATCTCCTTTCTCCTTTCCTTTGCCATCTACTCATTCTCACCTAGTGCCCCTAGTGTTAGTGTCAACTCCTCAATCATTTCAATAGAAATATACACCACTAATTAAGAAATCTTAAAATCACACATCTTTAGTTTCAGTTGTGTTCAAAATATTTAAATTCCATTAAGTATTTTTACATTGCGTTCCTACTGGTTCCGTGCAATAAAAGGGAAAATGGATTGGGAACCAACTTCGAGCTGCAACAAAAGTAATTCGCTTTCATGTGAGATCGAATACTCAAAATCTAAATGATTTTTATGACTATTTAAAATTAAATAATTTTCATTTTCATTTTTATTTTACAAAAAAAGAAATGATCAATTATTTCTCACACAAAGCGAATGCGAGAACTGACAGAGCTTGATGTTCAAAAGTATTTCTCAACAATGTTGATATACATTGTCCTCCACTGAAAAATTCTTGCGAGTATTAATCAATAAGAAATCTAATATTCATCTTTATCTTATGGTGATAAATTCAAAATGATATGTTATAGCCTTTTTTGTATATTTATACATTGAATGCTATGTGATTGAAAAAAAATTAAATATATATTTATATTGCTATTGTGGGACGTTAAAGTTGCTATTTCGATAACATCTGATTGTTCATTTCATTACATGTGTTACTTTTACAGGTTCAAATAGCAGATAGTGGATCTATAGTGGTGGACATTTTTTGTAACGGATGGTAAAAATTTAGCGGACGATATCAATTTATAGTGGATGAAAAATTTCAATTAATAATTTCTTATTTATATAACATAAATATTTAGAAAAGTAATATATTTTTTTCTTAATTTTAGTAGGTCCAGTGCCCTTGATGTTTTCTTCTAATTCTAACGGTTGACATAATTATTACCTATAACATGTAAGAAATTAATAAATTAACTGATAAATAACAAACTAATTGTTTTATTGCAAACTAGCACCTAACCTAATAATAGTGGTTTATTAGTCCACATAGCTGGTTTGTTATTTTGTTCTTTCAAGCATATTAACCGAGCATCTAATATGCATTAGATGTTTTTAATTTTCAAGTTGCTAGTATCATTATACATTATTTACCAAAATGTAGATAAACAAAAAAAAAGAAGAAAGAAAGTAAAAACATTATGAGAGAAAAAGAGAAAGGCCTGATGAAAACCTCACAAAATTACTATATAGCCAATAATACACCGTTATTTGTTATTTATTAGCTATTTTTCCGTTATGTCGCTATATTATCTGCTATGGTAAAATCCACTAAAATGCTCAATTTTATTTTACACAATAGCGCGTGACAAATCTCCCTACTATTGCGGCCACTATTTTGTCATTGGTTACTTTTTTTATTTTATTTCAAAATTTTTAAAACTTCTCTACATTTCTTTATATCGCTATT
The DNA here is from genome assembly GCA_037678475.1 of x Bolboschoenoplectus mariqueter. Classification (NCBI taxonomy): domain Eukaryota; kingdom Viridiplantae; phylum Streptophyta; class Magnoliopsida; order Poales; family Cyperaceae; genus x Bolboschoenoplectus; species x Bolboschoenoplectus mariqueter. The sequence goes on along the minus strand of CM075244.1, from coordinate 4,366,513 downwards.
TTGATTTTTTTTTTGTTTTCATAATCTTACCGTGATGACGTGATGGACCGCAAAGGCTCTATGTGAAACATTAGTTATATATTATTCTAGGTAAACTTTTAGACGGAATAAAAAAAATAAATGACTAATGATACAAAGAAATTTGAAAGACTCCAAATGAAGCTTTCATGTAGATCCTCCGTTTGACAAGTGAAGTAGAGGTGATTTAAATATTTTAAGATCTTTTAATGTATCAAACGGAAGTGATTTAAAATAAAATAAATTAAAATATTTATAGAGATAGAATAAAGTTAAATTATCAAATTTCATAATTTTTAACACAATTTGCTCTCATTATTTCATGTATTATTTCACTTTTACTAAACATCAATATTTTAGAATGATTTAACACTAACTTCGCTTTAATTTTATTTCATTTGCCAAATAGAGAGTATTGTTTTTTACATTTTTTACTCTCACTACTTTATCTACTTCACTATTATCAAACATCAATATTTTAAAGTAATTTGCACTTATTTAACTTTAATTTTACTTTATTTGTCAAAAAGAGAGAGAGAATTCATATCCTTGAAGTGGGTAGAAAAAACATGTGGAGGTACTATAATGAACGATATTGAAATTTACACATGATATTTTGAAGGGAGGAGATTATTTGAGACAGTTTCCTCACTGCATTAAGTACTGAAGAGACGTGAACTCTTCATATAGAAAGGACCAAACTATAGATTATACAATTATAGGGCTGCTTATGTAATTCACTCCGAGATCAAGTAATATTGGCCCGGCCTACAACTTGTACCGCATTTAGGAATTAGGAATTAATTGCTTAACTAGACTAGGCTATGCTGTGCATGATTGATTGATTGCTGAGCCAACGCAAGAAGTTGGTCGATATATAATGGCTAGGTGACTCGTTTATTCTTCACCTATGCAGCTAACCTTTATTTTAACTTTTATGATTATTATGATATCTATTTTTAAGAAATATCATTAAAATAAAAAAAAACCTTTCTTAGATACTCTGATATGATGTGTAACGGTAGTACCAACAACAACAACAATACGTGTTCTTGCTCTTGTGAGTGGCAAATCAAAAAAAAAGGAGGATGCTATCACCATTAAAAATGTAGCATCTTTCTAATGGTGGCCCAGTCCAATACATTTCTCTAATGGTGACTGAGTTTGACACAGGCCTCCTAATTTTTTGTAGTCTCTCTGTGACTACTTGTAATTCATATTGGCCTGGCCCAAACCCAACTCTTATATATATATGAAACACTACCAGTAACTTGGACCCCTTGAGAGCACCTGTTGTACAATACAGGCTCATACTTCCTGGGGGCCCATGCTGGTCTTGACTGTTGGATTTATAGTCGGAATCTGTTTGTTTTTAATAAAGATAAGTCACGCCTCTACAGTCATTGATGATACGGTACGAGTCTCTCTCCTCGAGTGCTTCAACCATCACTAGAAAGTTCTCTCTATATGGCGGTAGAAAAAATATTCAATGATGCTGCTACATGTATTTTTTAAAGATTATTTCAAATGATAATAATTACATAATAAATATGTATATTTATAAGACCAAATTGTTACACTGAGTTGGGGTCTTTAATGTGGCTCTACTGCTATCTGCATTGCAACAGCATTTCACAACTGAAGTAAATTTAAAAATAAAATAAATATTAAATCATTTTAAAGTTTTTATAGTTGTAGTTTGTTGCATATGCATCAGCTAATGATTTTTGGTTTCAATAAAAGGAATGAAACTGTGATATGGAAAAAGCATTTTTTGTTTGTTAAAATCGGATCTTGATGCAATCTTTTAGAGTAAATATATGATCCTCATTCCGTTCTTGTGCACTTTTTTATGGCATGACTACAGTATCTTTGGTTGCTATTTCATTCTTAATCTATTGTCTCTACTATATACAGGGTAAAATGGAGAAATTTTGAATGTTGTATTTTTTTTTTGAGAATAAGGACCAATATTATTTGGTTTGTCGAGCTAAACTTATGAATCAGGTACTACTGACTCCCTTTTCTTTTCAATTTTTTTCTGATATTTAAACAAAGCGAAGTTTTCTTCAACCCATATCACTTCTTATGTTCTTAGTAACTTTTTACAAAATTTTTGGAGTAGATTGTTTTTTGGTATCCTCCATAGACAGGGTACGATAGAATTTTCTTTTTGATCTATTTCATTTGTCTTCAAGGTTTTCTTTTTAGAAGTTTGCTTGTTTCAAAAAGACAACTCTTAAGTCCTTTCTTCCAAGTAGATTGTTTTGGATGTTATAACTGCACAAAGAAAGTTATGATTCTAACAAACACTTTTACCTTGCCATTGGCTTTCATCAATGTATATATATATATATATATATTCTTTTTCCATATTTTCATTATATATTTATTTTCTGGAGAAAAAAAAGGAAGTTTTGTTAAACAATGATAAGGAAAGCAAATTGGGACTCTGAAACTAAAAAAATACCGCAAAACTATGTACAACAGAGTTACGTCCTGGGAAAATACGCTAATTTTGTAGAATTATCATTTTCCAGAGAAATCCAGCATCAGTCAATTATTGTGGGCATTAATAATACATTTATTTTAGATGACTGGTTCCAATTGACAGATAGAGATGCAGATGGTTCAACAGTTCTCTAGTTCTGGTTCCTCTTCTCGTGGCATCATCAAAACAAACGAAAATTTTACAGAAAATCCAACTGCACTTAGAGCTGCCCCAGCAATTGCTGCTGCACCACCTGCGCAAAAAGAGTTTGCATGGCCACCTTCCGTAGACCAAGATGCTTGTTTCACACGAGTGCTGTATAGATCATACAATAAGAAGAGGTTACCTGTGTTTAAAGAGATTTGTCCGGATTGAGCTTTTCTTTCTTTAATTTGTCATAAATTTTCCATCAATTTCTTTTCTTTTTTCCCCTCTCATAAGTAACTCGACCATCTTAGTTTTGAAGAGCTTTTACTGGGGTTTGGCCCATTATTTTTAACAAGGATGTAACTTGAGCTAGATTGACTATTTCTCTGACAGAATCTATTCTCAGATACCCTAAGTATGAATGGAATGAGAATTGTAGTGATAGCCAGAAAATACTGTTATTTTGAATTTCAAATAAATGAAATGGAGGATCAATAAGCTAAAGTTGCTAAGAATATGTTAGATTTCATTTCACCAGTCAAAGTTGCTATCAACACAGCTGGTTTCAGGGAGGCCAAAAAAGACTTACACCCAGTAAAATTTACACAAACAAAATTCCCCAACTTTGTAGAAATGAAGTCAAGCAAGGACCTGTTAAGAATGAGATGGCATAGTTCTGGCACGTTTGAAATTTGAGTTGATGCCTCTTATCCCTTTTCCAGTCACCGAGTAAGGCGCGGACACTGACGGAAGGGAAGGAGACTTTTCAATGTAGGCACATCTCTCATTTCCATTCCAGTGTAGAATAATGCGATTTGTGCATGAGTGTGACCAGCTATCACCTGTATCAATACAGCATAATAAAGCAATTTTTCTTCATACCAATAAGATCAAGACATAAGTTATTATTTTCTTAACTTACCAAGAGCAAGCGTCAATTGAAATGAGCCATCAGTAAACTTAGTTGTCACTTGGTTCAATAACACAACCTGGTGCACATAAGATACTACATAAGCACAAGTAATTTTTAAATAATTAACACATATATCTTGTTCAAGGAGACTAAGATTAAATGTTAGATCTGTAATAGACTTCTCCCATTTCAACATCAAATTGAGAAGAGGTTTAATATTTAACAAGCATCAACCTCTCCATGCAAGGCAATAAGATGTTAGTGCAGGTATATATAAGATAAAAATGAAAAAAGACCGGTACTGACAGCCAAATTAAACATCTTGGAGAGTTTCATAAGTCGCAAAGACAAACCACCAAGAACCCTAGTTCTTTGGGCCAGATCATCAAAATCTTGCCGAAAATGGAATGTCACACTATCTATTATCACTAACTTCACCTACGGTGAAACAGAAATGCGCATTAGAAAAGATAAACAATACAATTAAAAAAAAATATTTCTTGGCAGTAAACCATTAATAGTATCCTGAAGCTGCAAAAAAATTGCCCTACTTTTTCAGCATCTGTACAAAGGCCTACATTTCTGTAGAAGCTTATACATGCACTGCAGTTGTACTATTACGCACACACCATCATCCATTACTAAGAAGCCTCAGATATAAAGTTTATCACAGAAATTTCACAAGAAGTCTTTGACTTACATCTTTATGCTGAGTCAGAAAATTCTCCAAATAGTTGATAACAGCAATTTGTTCGGTATAACTACAGATGCGGAAATAGAAGATGCCATCCAAGAAATTATTTGCTTGTAACCTTTCTTGGCATGATAAAAATTCTCTGCTATTACTAGGGAATATATCAAGTATATCACTTATGCATCCTTCAGCAATTTGGTATGCACGCTCCGCCATGAAACTACCTTCTGTATCTACTCACCAAGGAAATAAATTTATTGAAGTTACAAAAAGTATATTATTGCTTATGATATATTACAAAATAACAAAAAAACATTTAGCATTGACAATAAGCACATACACATAGGAAATGATTCTGATATTGGCAGCTATCACCTAATTCTAATATATACTGTAATCCTACTACCCAATTAACAAAGCTACATTCTGGAACTTAATGAAGTCCCCATGTTTTGTATTGCCAGGTACCAATAAGGCCCAGTACCAATATTATGCAGTATTTACTGGCTTAGGACCTTTTTTACATTTGCAAAACTTTCCAGGGACATACAAGCAAATTCTTAAACAAGAAAAGGTTGATCAAGGTAACTCTTCAACCATAATTGCAAAATCTACCTATGTAAACAGCCTTTCCTCCAAGACCACCGCATTCAAGCGGTATTTGCACATTTACTGCAAGTTGGATTCTAGAAAAAGTATAAAGGAAGTCAGAAAATTTTGTTTGTTTTTGAGAGACAAAGCAGGGAAATAGTAACAATCATACCCTAGTTGAGTTTTGCCAATTCCAGGAACACCGCCTACAAAGAAAATTCACCGAGTAATGTATCAGATTGACTCATTTGTTTATCTTGAACCCTCTCTGTGATCCCAACTTGTTTAGCTATTAAAGATTTCTATTCAATTCAGTGATACCCTAACAGGCACTTCATGTAGTAATTCCAAAAACTGAAGTATGGAATATGAACGATGATTTCAATATAAATGTATCAAAGTAGAATAACAGGTCCACGATGTGTACCAACTTCGGTTACTTCTTTGCAATGGATACCACCACCGAGTATTGTATCAAGATCATCACATCCTGTAGAAATGTGCCTCTGCATTTGTTCTTCTGACAACATATCCCATGCTGTAACTGCCCCTACAAAGCATTTAAAATATCCATATATAAAAAGAAACTTTGATACTATTCAAATATAGGATATGCAAGGTATGTTGCATATAAAATAAGTACCTGGTATAACTGCATTTGGGGAATGAGCACTTTTGGATGCCGTGGCGTCTGGTATAGCCCTGAGAATCTCGATTGCCTCTTGGGTCTGGAGATTTAGTTCTAGAAAGAGGAACATTTTTGAAATGAGCTTAATGTTTGCCTTATTATAGTCGGATGAATATGTAGATAGGATGACTTTGGTATTGAGAGGGTAAAGAAAGTGAAAGATAGCAAGGCGCGCGTAAAGATAAAGCGTAATACCTTGAGCGAGCAGGGAAGGAGAGATGGATGAGAGAGAGGAGAGGTGGTTGTAACCCTTGGCGAGCAGTCGTGATCGAATCGAAGGGGAGAGAGGGAGATTTGATATCTCCATCTCGTCGTCTCTCTGCCTCACTCGCGCTACCCCCCGCCCACTCGGCGACTGTCAGTGAAGTGTGTATCGGATCCAGATTCCGGATCAGATCCAAATCCTCAGACACCGGTGCAAGCCCAACGGATACATACTCATCCTACTATCTTTCCATCCATTTCTTCTGTCATTTATTTATTTGGGCCCAAAAATAAACTAAAATAGCCCGTCATGCATTATCACCAAACTTTATTTCATATATTTTTCAAGAATTTCGAATTAATTTATATATATATATATATATATATATATATTATATTTTTCAAGAATTTTGAATTAATTTATATATATTATATTTTGCAAGAATTTTGAATTAATTTAAAATAGTTCATCCGTGGTGTCAAGGGTCCAGGCTTTCCAGATCTTTCGTCCTTCGAATTAAATATTTTTTCTTCGCAACGAACCGGTTCATCGGTAACAAGAAGGAAAAAGAGTGAATAAATAGTCCATCGGTAACAAGAAGGAAAAAGAGTGAATAAATAGTCCATCGGTAACAAGAAGGAAAAAGACAAGAAGGAAAAAGAGTGAATAAATAGTCCATCGGTAACAAGAAGGAAAAAGACAAGAAGGAAAAAGACAAGAAGGAAAAAGACAAGAAGGAAAAAGACAAGAAGGAAAAAGACAATGCACGGGTGTGCCTTGTGTAATTAATCTGTGCTCACGCCTCTTTAATTACCCATGAATCCAGTTGGGGACTCAAATGAAGAAGAGATCAGATTTATACATGTACTTGATTAATTAGTTCTGACGATCGAGCCATAAGCCTGGCTACTTGCCAATACGAATATAACTGGTCGCTGCATTGCAGAAAATGCACAAACTGCTCGCTTAATTTGTGCGGCAGGAATTACTCTTTGTGCATTTGGACATTTTTTTTATTTATTTTGTAACACGGTACACAAGTTGTTCATATAAAATATTCACAAAAGTTGCGGATATATATATATATATATATATACTACTCATAATTAACTAATGACATATAATGTGAATTTGCATGGTCGGAGTAAAATTAACTACTCTCAGAAATAAATTTATGAATTCAAATTGGCTACTGTTAATTACTTTATACTAGTTGTCCATTTCTTGCATCCTAGCCATCAGCACGGCGTACTAAATACTAGTTTACAAAATTACTTGTCGTGATGGAATTTGTTTCTGTAAGATAATATTGATCTCATATAGTACGTTCATTTTCATTTTTTTGGTGAAAAATTCAATCTAGTCCTCAAACATTTTTGAAAAAAAATCAAATTAATTTTTAAACTTTCAAAAATAATCAAATTATTTCCTTAATTTACCTTTTAGAAAAGGATTAAGTTAGTCCTTTTATCAATTTTTTGCCGATGTGAATTAATTTTTTTGACATGTGGACTTTGATTTGTCATTTGGATACGTATGGACTCAAAGTACCAATAAAAGTTAAATCAAATTAAGTATACTTTTCAAACGGAGAATTAGCATTTGGTCTAGGTGTCAAAAGCAATATTATTTGTGTGAAAGGTCACAACTTCGAAACTCAAATTAGATTTTTTATAAATATTTAAAGTTGAGTAGTTTAGACTTTCATTTTTTTTCTCAAAAAAAGAAAAGATATATTTTCCAAACCTACTTAATATTGTCATATGTTTTCATTTTTTTTATTTCCTTTTTTGGCTATATTCATTTTCTTAGTTTAAATTGATTATACAACACCAAATAGTTAATTTTTTGTTGAGCAACATTATAAAGCAAAATCATATGTGAAACTTTAATTTCATTATAATTGTCCATATACAATAAAGCTCCACATACTTATTTCTACAATAAAAATTTCACTCTGAATCAAAATTATCTTTTGTGCACTTGGTTTATATCCAAGCGACATATCAAAGTCCATGTGTCAAATAAATTAATCCACATTAGCAAAATATTCAATGAAAGGACAAACTTAATTTTTCTTAAGAATAAAGGAACTAAATTTGATTCTTTTTGAAGTTCAGGACTAAGTTGATACAAATGAAAATTTATGTACTAATTTGATTAATTTTGTAATATTTGAGGATCAAAAGAAGAATATTGCCTTTCTTTTATATTATAATCTAGGATGGATACAATAGTAGGCCTGATTCAGAGATATATATATATATTGGCTTGCGATGCTATTTGAATATATACTTGCTTTTATTTAATTTGACTTGATGTAAACTAATAACAATTTCCAATCAAACATGCAAGTCAATGCAAAATTTGTCACTTCTATAGTTCTATGATATTATAAATTTATAATAGATTTGTTTAGGTTCTTGAGTTAATTGACTTGTTGTAAGATTATCAAATATCAAATGTATCCTACTAATAAGACAAAGGGGTCACTTCATGATGGTACAAGTTCTCCAACTTTATCTTATAATAAATTGTCTGTAATATAAATTTCCATCTTGTTGAATTTAAAGCAACATGATAACGTATTATATGTACAATTAAGTGCAAGTTCAGAGATGGGATGGGAGTAGCGTTCAGCGCTTAGCACTTGTTTCGTTTTTCTTTTTAGAATAGTCACTGAACAAGCACACATCTTAAAAAAACATATTCAATAGTAGAGATGATAGCACAAGCCGTTTCTTTTTCCTGTTTAAAGTTGCATGCAAACATATTTTGTCCAAGAATGACTCTATTTTCGTTTTTTTACAATAACAAAAATATATTAATAATTAGCTCAGCCATAGGTGGATTTAGTGTGATACTTGTATTTTAAAAATTATATTAATTTGAACTCCATAAAATTATAAAAAAATATTTTATTGTTTTACGAAACTCATAATTGGAAATTAATTAGGAAATCATACAAGGAGATGAGACGAATAGCAAATTGTGCCTTCCGGTTTGAAATACAAAAAGCTATATATTATATAGAGAGAGAGAGAGAGTTGGTAGGTGGTGGTCAATTAATTTCCTAAAATTAAAGGTGCTTGTGATGGTGCGTATGTATATGTCTGCAACCACCAGTAGCTAGACTTGAACATGCACGCGCAGTACCTTAATTAGTTTAGTCATTGTCGAAACACAGGAGAAGATCAATTGTCATGCAAATTGTCAAATTGAGAGGGATGTCGAAACTTCAAATAGTGCAACCACCATTCAGCATATACATACATACATATATATAATATAGTAAAATTAAGGATGGTACGTGTTACAAAGAAAGGTTCTTAATTAGTGAAAAGTCTTGCTGGATATCCAAAAAGGCGCCTACTTTTTAAGTTTTAAGGGGGGACAGATTAAATCTAGATAGATATATACCTACCTGTGACCCCAGATCGATGGAGATAGGATATATATAGTCAATATGAAAAGTACACGGACAATCATATCATGCACCAGGGGAGGATATATATCCATCGAAACTTGTCGACGGATGGATGAACACTTTTTTTTTATCTGATACGGATAATTAAATACATACGATTAATACAAATAGGAACCCTCATTTACGCAAGTGCGAACAAACACATGATAACAGAAATATGAACATCAGTATATATAAATTATAAACACTTAATTCAATATATATATGAACATTTAAACATTAATAGCTTGGTGTATAGATACAAATCGTTGATAAGTAGTATGAACACTTGTGCATAATAAATTAACCAGAAGGCGTGGAAATTGCTCTGACGTCCTCCTCCGGACAATCCAGAGCTTACTTTTTGGCAGTCAAGACAAGAATCTTCTTTTCCTCTATCCTTTAAACTCCACACCCTTCTAAGATTTCCGGACTAAGATCGATCGATCTTCTCGTTCTACACGCAACAATTAATGATTTCCTTTTCCTTTTTGTTATATATGCATTCAACCCAGCAATTCGCCCATTTTATCAGGTTTTCCTCGTAATTAAGCCTCTTGTTCATAAAATTAAAACACAACATCATCGACAATCAATTATTACTCAATTGACCAAGTTTATTAATTATACACATTTTCCAAACGACGATCGAGCTCATGTTCGTGTTATGGCTACAAACTGTTTTGTTAACTACGTACGCGCACGAACAGAGCGCCCGGATTAATTAACAATTAGTTAATAGTTACTACTAACTTGATCTAACATTAACTAATTATTTCAACATATATAAATCACATGATATACCGTTGACCTTAAATTACTTCACAGAGAGAAATGACAAGGGCCATTTAAAGTTTCCAATCTGATCACAAGATTTTAAAACGGGGATATCAAAAGAAACATCTAATCTTTTATAAATTAAACATCTTGTTACTTTTTTTTCATATGTACATACTTGGGCAGAAAACCAAATGGTGCCATAGGATTAATTTTACATGATAACACTTGGATACATCTTTTTATCTTACAACAAAAGAACAAGAAACAACCGAAAGGCACCAGGCCGTTCCAGAAGGGAACAAAAAAGGAGGTAGGGGAAACTAGCAAAATGTTAATTAATGGAAAGTAGAAACAAATCCAAAAAAAAAGAAGAAGAAGAAAGAAAATTCAACGCCGGAACAAGTGCTCCTCCCCGGTATCTTCATCTATATGTTTGATCCACCGGCTCCGGCCGCTCTTCCCCAAACTCGGCCCTTTGCCGACCCCCACATGCACGACTTCCACCCCTTCGCCGATCGGCAGAAGCACCGACCGCACCACCCGCATGCCCGCACTAAACACCGCGCCCGACACAACGTTGTTTTTCCTCGCATTATATCTCACCACTACCATCCCTCTCGGTCCCGGTCTCGCTTCCTTTACAACTGACACCACGTCTCTCCTCTTACCATCCACCACCAGATAATCCACTCCTTTTAGTTGTCTCATGAAATCCTTCGGCTCGGCTTCATCTTCCGACAGAGAGACGTACTTTCCGCGTGTGTGCCGCGCGGCCGTCATCAGCGCGAGACTTGTGCTTGTAGGGTTGCTGTTTGATTGTGCATCAATTATTAGCTGAGCTCTCCACCCACCGGCCATGGCGGAGATGAACTCTGCCACATCGGTCTCTTCATGATGTTGGTTTTCGCCGGCCAGGGTTTTCACACCTTCTATGTAGGCCTTGGAGGCCGTCTCTGGACACCATACCAGTTTCATGTTCTTCCTCTTCCTGTATCTCCGCCTCCTCCTTTAATTCTTTCTGTGGAAAAAGAAAATAGAAACAAGGGAACAGCTTGGAGCTAGCGTAGAAGTGTGTAAAAGGGGGAGAGGTATCGATAGAAAGAATGGTTGTTAGAGAGAGAAGACTGGGGAGGTTAATTTATGTACTCCAACTGGCAGTTGACTTTGGGGGCGCTTTTAAAGATTCAGCTTAATTGTTTGCACCATTTCAAAGATTAAGCTAACACGTCCACAAAGAGGCTGTTTTGGCCTTTTCCGACTATCCAAATCGGATGGATCCTTTGTGCCACTGACTAGACTAACAAATATATCTTCTTATTTATCAATGAAATGATAGAATGCATTAAGAAATACGTAAGCAAGCTATGCAAAATTTATTCTTTGCGTTTTGGGTGAATATCTGTAGCTACAAAAGATCTCTTGTTATAGTCATAGGAAACCAGGTCCTTTGAATAATGCAAAACCAACTTGCATTGTTTTGTGGGATTTATTAAGCGGTTGATTAGGATATGACATGGTGACACACATATACAGGTACATGTACCTATAAAATACTCCCCAAAACGACAAGTTAGATAGAGGGATGAAGCCGTCATTACTCTCCAGTCCCCATGACAAACCTGAGACGCCGTTTATACATTCCTCTTATGTATATATAAATAATAATAGATATTCCCCTTCTAATCTCCCGGGCCATTTATTCCTCTCCTTCCTTAAGCGACCTAACTAGCTAGTGAAATATTTGATACAGATCTTGCTGGTATAGCCGAGTTGGGAACAAATCATGTTGCATCATTACAAATCTAAAGATATACTTGGATTTGGCTTGGCGAATCTATCGTCAGAATCGTTGACAATTTAATTAGAGCGCTAGCCGTGTCAATAGTTAAGCATATGAAGCACATGTGGCACAAAGAGATAAGATAAAAGTATTGAAATAATTAATGTTCTAATTAAATTAACGTAGCGTCAAATATACTTGATCCTTGTATTGAAGTTGCATTGTGTTGCTGTCTTCCAGATGTTTATTTTTGAAAGGAACACGTGACTTCATTAATTAAGTCAATTACCGTGTTTGGTTTAAAAGCTCATGACTTAGTTGCAAAATATATATCAACAGAGAAAGTTATTTACAACAAATGTTTAGTTTTACTGGATTGAAATATTGGCATCTTTAGTTCATTCGGAGCTCATGTTAAACTAGGGATTCAAAACTTGCGCAATTAAAGCAGACAACGTTTCAATTAGTACATAGATATTTAGTTAGCTACATTCAATTTTTATGCTACATTAATTTTTTAAAAAATATTATTTAAATAAAAAATTAAAATTGCACATATACTTTTAATTATTGGGGTATATAAACATGTAGTAAATTTGAATCAATTTAAAAAATATTAGCCTTTCATCAAACAATATAAAATTTTTAATAATCGAGTTTTAATAACTTTATGATGAACAATATAGGTCATATCTAAATAGTTAAAATCATAACTACGATTTTAATTTTTTTATATTTGAGTAATATTTCTCAAAATATATGTAATATAAAAGTAAGATGTGTAATAAAAATGGATAAATGTTTGATTTAACGTTATTAAACATTTGAATTTATGTTGTGATCTTTTTGTGTATTGACGACATGGAAGAAAAGTAATTCGGTAAAGTTTCTTTATTATGATTATTTAAAAGAAAATTAAAATAACACTCCTTTCAAATATATTAAATTTAAATCATCAACTGTCTTATATTAGGCTTGCTCATATATACGTGTAGAAGCAATTAGTTATGTGGTTTATTTGATATATAGTTGTTGACATATTTGAATACTGCATTTTAAATAATTTCAATGTTAATTTCCGTATAAAATTAATGGTTTTACCATTAAAATTAGACAGCGTCGTCAAGCAACTATAATAAAGTATTAGATAGAATTTTGGTCAGATATGAAATGAATGCCTATGTAGAACTGGAGATGAGGCTGAGCCTGTATAGCTTCTAGATCAGACTAGGAAGGTCAGGAGGCAGGACTACTGCAACTAGATCTGCAAGACTAGAAGCAAATACAAGGGAAAGGAAAATAAAGACCAAATCCAAGAAGCAAAAGGAAGGACTGTACCTATCACCGAGGCTGCCGTACTTATACATGTGTCAAATACAAGGAAATTAAATGCAGTTGGCACGTTTAATTAATGCATTTATTCGTACTTTGTCAACTCTTTGCAGCCTGTAGGAGAGGGGTGCTGTGAACATATCCTTTTTTTTTCCTCAAAAAAAAACATATCCTTTTTAAGAACAGTTCAAAACATTAAATTACTGAATGGATTCCTTGAAAACAATCGACTGGGGCTCCATTAGATCTCCGTCGGGGTAATTGGGCCTTCATTAATTAATTTCGGTTTTGGTGTTGGGCCTACATGTGTCAGCTAGCAGTCTACCACTACTGCTATGAGCTCTGGTGGTGGTTAAACAGAATGTGTGTATGCTGGGGGGCTGCCGATCAGTTCCAAGAACGAAATTTATATATCAGTACATTGGGTTCTTCAATAGTAAGATCGGTACAGTTGGCCGAAAGGAGGTTAATGTACTAACCAGAGATCTTACCAGCAGCGCCGTGATTTCATCGTCACATGTTTCTATTGAGTTTGAGGTTTGCATGCCGCGTTCGGTTTTAGAGACTAATGTATGTCCCCTTGAAACTTCTTGAATTTTCTCCCCTTTTTCAACTTGAGACAATTTTCATAAAATAATTTTCTTTTCTTCCTTTCTTAACTTGGTACAGTTTTTAACTGTAAAGATTCAGATTTTACTCAAAATAAATGACATGTCTCAAGATTGAAAAAAAGTTTCCCCCCCTTGGGACAATTTTCGTAAAACGATTTTTTTTTCTTCCTTTCTTAACTTGATACAGTTTTTAGCTGCAAATATTCAGATTTTACTCAAAATAAATAACATCCCTAAAGTTCAAAAAAAAGTTTCTCTTCGCCTTTTTCAACTTGGGACAATTTTCGTAAAATAATTTTTTTTTCTTCCTTTCTTAACTTGATACAGTTTTTAGTTGCAAAGATTCAGATTTTACTTAAAATAAATGACATATCTAAAGTTGAAAAAAAGTTTGTCCTCCTTTTTCAACTTGGGACAATTTTCGTAAAATTATTTTCTTTTATTCCTTTCTTAACTTGGTACAGTTTTTAGCTACAAAGATTTAGATTTTACTCAAAATAAATGACATGTCTCAAGGTTGAAAAAAAGTTTCTCCCCCTTGGGACAATTTTCGTAAAACGATTTTTTTTTCTTTCTTTCTTAACTTGATACAGTTTTTAGCTGTAAATATTCAGATTTTACTCAAAATAAATAACATCCCTAAAGTTAAAAAGAAATTTCTCCCGCTTGGGACAATTTTCGTAAAATTATTTTTTTTTTCTTTCTTAACTTGGTACAGTTTTTAGCTACAAATATTCAGATTTTACTCAAAATAAATTACATGCCTAAAGTTCAAAAAAAAGTTTTTCTTCGCCTTTTTCAACTTGGGACAATTTTCGTAAAATAATTTTTTTTTTCTTCCTTTCTTAACTTGATACAGTTTTTAGTTACAAAGATTCAGATTTTACTTAAAATAAATGACATATCTAAAGTTGAAAAAATGTTTCTCCTCCTTTTTCAACTTGGGACAATTTTCGTAAAATTATTTTCTTTTATTCCTTTCTTAACTTGGTACAGTTTTTAGCTACAAAGATTTAGATTTTACTCAAAATAAATAACATGTCTCAAGTTGAAAAAAAAGTTTTTCCCCCTTGGGATAATTTTCTTAAAATAATTTTCTTCTTCTTTTCTTAACTTGGTACAGTTTTTAACTGCTAAGATTCCGATTTTACTCAAAATAAATAACATACCTAAAGTTGAAAAGAAGTTTCTCCCCCTTGGGACAATTTTCGTAAAATTATTTTCTTTTCTTTCTTTCTTAACTTGATACAGTTTTTAGCTACAAAAATTCAGATTTTATTCAAAATAAATGACATTCCTAAAGTTGAAAAAAAGTTTCTCCCCCTTGGGACAATTTTTGTAAAACCATTTTTTTTCTTCTTTTCTTAACTTGGTACAGTTTTTAGCTGCAAAGATTCAGATTTTACTCAAAATAAATAACATGCTTAAAGTTGAAAAGAATTTTCTCTCGCTTGGGACAATTTTCGTAAAATGATTTTCTTTTCTTCCTTTCTTAACTGCTACAGTTTTTAGCTGTAAAAATTCAGATTTTACTCAAAATAAATGACATGCTTCAAGTTAAAAAAAAGTTTCTCCCCTTTGGGATAATTTTCGTAAAATGATTTTCTTCTTCTTTTCTTAACTTGGTACAGTTTATAGCTGCAAAGATTCAGATTTTACTCAAAATAAATAACATGCCTAAAGTTGAAAAAAAATTTCTCCCTCTTGGGACAATTTTCGTAAAATTATTTTTTTTTCTTCCTTTCTTAACTTGGTACAGTTTTTAGCTGCAAAGATTCAGATTTTACTCAAAATAAATAAAATGCCTAAAGTTGAAAAGAAGTTTCTCCCTATTGGGACAATTTTCATAAAACAATTTTCTTTTCTTCCTTTCTTAACTTGGTACAGTTTTTAGCTGCAAAGATTCAGATTTTACTCAAAATAAATGACATGCCTCATGTTGAAAAAAAATTTCTCCCCCTTGGGACAATTTTCGAAAAACGATTTTCTTTTCTTCCTTTCTTAACTTAATATAGTTTTTAGCTACAAAGATTCAGATTTTACTCAAAATAAATGACATGCCTCAAGTTGAAAAAAAGTTTCTCCCCCTTGGGGCAATTTTCGTAAAACCATTTTCTTTTTTTTCTTTTCTTAATTTGGTACAGTTTTTAGCTGCAAAGATTCAGATTTTACTCAAAATAAATAACATGCCTAAAGTTCAAAAGAATTTTCTTCCGCTTGGGACAATTTTCGTAAAATGATTTTCTTCTTCTTTTCTTAACTTGGTACAGTTTTTAGCTGCAAAGATTCATATTTTACTCAAAATAAATAACATGCCTAAAGTTGAAAAGAAATTTCTCCCGCTTGGGACAATTTTCGTAAAATGATTTTCTTTTCTTCCATTCTTAACTTGATACAGTTTTTAGCTGCAAAGATTCAGATTTTACTCAAAATAAATGACATGCCTTAAGTTGAAAAAAAGTTTCTCCCCTTTGGGATAATTTTCGTAAAATGATTTTCTTCTTCTTTTCTTAACTTGGTACAATTTTTAGCTGCAAAAGATTCAGATTTTACTCAAAATAAATGACATGCCTAAAGTTGAAAAGAAGTTTCTACCTCTTGGGACAATTTTCGTAAAATTATTTTCTTTTCTTTCTTTCTTAACTTGATACAGTTTTTAGCTACAAAAATTCAGATTTTACTTAAAATAAATGACATGTCTAAAGTTGAAAAAAAGTTTCTCCACCTTGGGACAATTTTCGTAAAACCATTTTTTTTCTTCTTTTCTTAACTTGGTACAGTTTTTAGCTGCAAAGATTCAGATTTTACTCAAAATAAATGACATTCCTAAAGTTGAAAAGAAGTTTCTCCCCCTTGGGACAATTTTCGTAAAACCATTTTCTTTTCTTCTTTTCTTAAGTTGGTACAGTTTTTAGCTGCAAATATTCAGATTTTACTCAAAATAAATAACATGCCTAAAGTTGAAAAGAAATTTCTCCCGCTTGGGACAATTTTCGTAAAATGATTTTCTTTTTTTTCCATTCTTAACTTGGTACAGTTTTTAGCCGCAAAGATTCAGATTTTACTCAAAATAAATGACATGCTTCAAGTTAAAAAAAAGTTTCTCCCCATTAGGATAATTTTCGTAAAATGATTTTCTTCTTCTTTTTTTAACTCGGTACATTTTATAGCTGCAAATATTCAGATTTTACTTAAAATAAATAACATGCCTAAAGTTGAAAAAAAGTTTCTCCCTCTTGGGACAATTTTCGTAAAATTATTTTTTTTTCTTCCTTTCTTAACTTGGTACAGTTTTTAGCTGCAAAGATTCAGATTTTACTCAAAATAAATGAAATGCCTAAAGTTGAAAAGAAGTTTCTCCCTATTGGGACAATTTTTATAAAACGATTTTCTTTTCTTTCTTTCTTAACTTGGTACAGTTTTTAACTGCAAAGATTCAGATTTTACTCAAAATAAATGACATGCCTCAAGTTGAAAAAAATTTTCTCCCCCTTGGGACAATTTTCGAAAAACGATTTTTTTTTCTTCCTTTCTTAACTTGGTACAGTTTTTAGCTCCAAAGATTCAGATTTTACTCAAAATAAATGACATGCCTCAAGTTGAAAAAAAGTTTCTCCCCCTTGGGACAATTTTCGTAAAACCATTTTCTTTTCTTCTTTTCTTAACTTGGTACAGTTTTTAGCTGCAAAGATTCAGATTTTACTCAAAATAAATAACATGCCTAAAGTTGAAAAGAATTTTCTTCCGCTTGGGACAATTTTCGTAAAATGATTTTCTTTTCTTCCTTTCTTAACTTGGTACAGTTTTTAGCTGCAAAAATTCAGATTTTACTCAAAATAAATAACATGCCTAAAGTTGAAAAGAATTTTCTTCCGCTTGGGACAATTTTCGTAAAATGATTTTCTTTTCTTCCTTTCTTAACTTGGTACAATTTTTAACTGTTAAGATTCAGATTTTACTCAAAATAAATAACATACCTAAAGTTGAAAAGAAGTTTCTCCCTCTTGGGACAATTTTCGTAAAATTATTTTCTTTTCTTCCTTTCTTAACTTGGTACAGTTTTTAGCTACAAAAATTCAGATTTTACTCAAAATAAATGACATGCCAAAGTTGAAAAAAATTCTCCAAAAATTTACTTAATCCAAACCAATGAGCACAGCATAAAGTTAAGCAGCATGTACCAGTTTTTTTATTAAAAAAAATGTGCAACCCTACCCCAGTTTAGTATGCTCGGACCCAGCATTTCTAATTTTTAATAATATTAAATTTAGGTCACATTTTGTTGCAAGGTGCAAGCACATGATTTGCATACATATTTTGAGATGCAGGTACAGATTTGAGGTCTCCCAATTATTTATATATATATGTGAATTGTGTGCTTATTTTATTTGTTTGTGAAATGACAGGAAAGAATCATGTTGACTGCGACTGCCATTTTTGAAGGAAGGAAAGCATCATTTCCTTAGCACTTTTTCGGAAACAGTATCCCTCTCATATAATATCTTTCTAGTATTATTTCTTCGATTGTACAAAATTATCACATTTTTTGTTATTTTTACTTTTTTGCCGATAAGCTACTTACCACATCCTACAGGTTCACAGTTGTATATTTGCTTTCATACATAGTGACACTAAATTCTGAATTGAAATGTAATCACTCATTCACCAGAACGCAAGCATGGTGATGACATTGTCCTTTCTGAAATAAATATAGTTGTCCAAAATTTCCTTTCTGAAATTCTTGCTCTCAGAGTAATGATTATAAATTAATTGCGCTAAAAATACATTTTGAATCCAGACATGTATAGACATTTAGATCTGATTGATTACATTTTTAGCAGGAAATTAAATAGTTTTCTGAATTTGATTTTGCATGTAATTTAGTTGGGGATATGCTGTATCATAAAATATATATATCATTCATTTCTCTTGTAAAATGCATCGTCTTTCAAGTAAAGGCAAAATTGGTAAAAAGAAGGAAAAAAATCTCTCTTCTTTGAATATTAAAGAACGGGCTCTCAAATTAGCAGGTTCTGTTTCCATAGTATAGGCAATAATATATTTATTTTACAAGGCATCTTAAATATAATAAATTAGAATGAAACGGCAAGCATCTCTCGTCGCCAGAGAAATCCATCTCTCACCGCTTTTGGCTTCCTTGTATCCTTGGCGGCTTGCGGCGGCATTATTCACCACCATAGGTACGTCTTTCTTCTTTCTTCTTTTGCCCTTTAAAATTTCAATTTATTATTAATCATTTCAATTTGAATTTGAATTTGAATTTGAATTTGAAAGAAGAAGTCCTTCGGAATTTCAGTTTAGATTTGTTACTTAAAGTTGGTTAATTTAATTGATAGCTTTTTTTTAGTTAAGTTTATTAATTTGATTTATATTGAGCAGTATTGATCGATCATTTTTATTTCTAATGTGTTGCATGGATGGACCGATACAACACGTCCAAATCTCACATTTTAAGTTAAAAATGATTGATCCGAGCTGTCCAATATAATATTCATATTCAAATCTTATGAGAAAATCAAATTTTATATTTTTTAGAAATTTTGTAATTTTTTTGGATGAAAAGAAAATCAATCTTACTGGATGCTCAATAATCCTCCTATTAAATATTCAGCTGAAAAATTTAAAGGATGGGGAATTATTGTTTGTTTGTTTAATTAAGGTTTAAATATTCAGCTGAAAAATTAAAGGATGGGGAATTCATCATCGTCTTCGGAAAAACAACCAACGGTTCTTTTCGGTTCTTCTCCGCCTGTCCCATCAGCGTCTACCTTTGCTTTTTCATCAACAAGACCACCAATATTACACAAGAGAAGCTTTTTAGAAATCAATTGCTTCCAATCAGCATTACCATGTCATGGCTTTCAGACTCGCACTAAGAAACTCATGCTACTTAGAGGTGCTCCTTTTCCTTTTTTCCACTAAGAAAATAACCCAAACTTTTTATTTTCTTTCTATTATAATTAACACCTTGGCATTTGCTTCTTTTTCTCCCCTATATTCTTTGTCACCAATCTGCCTTTTCAGACGTATCATAATAAAAAATGATACAAATATTTCTCATTAATGGGACCTCAATAAATTAAAGTTTCATTTTCCAATGAACAGAAGATGAAATAGAGGTCTTCAAAGGAATTCATCAAACCACCATTTATCTAGATGGAAGAATCGATGAACTTCTTGGAAAACTTACGGAGCTCGAAGCAGACAATTTTAAGGTACTTTAGATTTTTTAATATACATTCAAATTTTATAATTACATCAAATAAATTTTTTTATGATACATAGTTTTTTTATTTAATTTAACAAGTTAACATTATAAATATATTTCTATTTATTTAAATATGACGACGTGTATTCAACTTGAGTCAATTTAAAATTTTATTAGTTATTCATCATAAAATCATTGAAATTTTACTATTAAAAATTTTAAATTATTTGATGGGAGGCAAAATATTTTTCAAATTGAGCCAAAATTGAAATATATCCTATCCAAAAACACATATATTATTTTAAATATTATTTTTTAAATATATGTATTTTAGATATACCATAAAAATTGAACATATGTTAAAAATACCCTTCTTATATTCATTGCATGCTCAATGCTTTTCCTTTTTCTTTTTCTTTTTCCTTTTTCTACTACTTACCGTTCTTATATATCCTTGTTTAGACATATATTTTTTTTATTAGCACCAGAATCTCAAGGGGTGAAATAAAGCACACACACAAATATATAGATACATACGATAATATTAAAAGTGAAAGTTCAAAGTTGAAAGAAATATGGATATGAAGATGAACAAGGGCGTTGAGAAGTTGTGTCAAATAAGTATAAATGCCCATTTTGTTTTATACATTGTTGAATAATTAACCTTAAGTTTATTTCTGATGCATAGAGATCAGTATTAATTAAGCTAAATAACACAACACTCTTGATTTCTCTTCCTTGTATGTAGATTTTTAAGAAAATAAGAGAGCATAGCCATCAAATCAGGGAAAGTCATTATAATCTGAAGTCTCTTGGGGATGACGTTTGGTACATAAAGACTTTTTCAAGACGGCGATGCTAAAATAAATAAAACAACTCTGTCAAGATATTGCGCTGTTGCGGTCTTTAATCGTTAGCCTGTCATTATTGACTTATTGCTGACCAACATGGTTAGCACATGCAAATAAACTTTATACGTACCTCGCTAGTGTTTTCACGTTGGAATATTATGTTTTAGGAAGTATTTATTCTGTTTAGCGAATACGATGTTCGTTTGCATGTTTCAATAAGAAAAATGGCCGCGGTAAATGGAGAATTTGTGTAGTATCTTACAAAATTATGATACCAAGAATTTATTAAATATTATAAGTCGAAACTTTGAGCACAAAAATGTTTCAAACGATAAATTTAAATTAAAATGTTATTGTCATCTCTTTGCTAATTAATTGAGTTCTAATGGTGCGGCTGGATTGCTCTTGGATCGCTTCAATTTGGCCCCAAAATATATAGACGGCGACGATGGTGGCGAGAGAATCAGACGGCCTCGATTCTTCTTTGTCCCTATATAAAGGGGAGAGGTGAACCGAGCAAACTGAGAAGTGAAGTAAGAACATTGGCCAGAAGCCCAGAAGAAGGGACAATACGAGCAGATCAAAATGGAAATATTACAATCGCCAGGTCATTTGTTGCTCAGAGCTTCTCCAAATCGTTTCTCTCACCAGGTTTGTCGAATTGTTCCCTTGTTCTTCAATTTTTCTTTTTCTTTTGAGCCGATGTACTCACACGTAAGCTTCCTAAGATAACACAAAATGATCTCACACATAAGCTTCCTTTAATCCTTTTTAGATATGTCCTTCCAAAGTTAAGTATCCGCTCCAGAACTGGAAGATCGGCAGATCCAGTATCGCTGCCCAAGGAATCAAATTAAGTGCACCGATTCTAGTGAGTAAGATGCAAACCGTGCCCACTCAATTATTGCAAGCTGTGGCTCTTTTCATAGGATTTGTTCAGTTCATGTTCTGGCTACAGAACAAGGTAATCATTGGCCTTTTATTTAGAAATACCAGATAATATTGTTCAACCTGATTTATTCGTTTGCTGTACAAATAAAATGTTAGCTGTTTGATATTTATTTTCCTTTTAAAATGGCGATATGGTAACCATTTCAGATGGAGACGAAGAGATAACTGGCATCATGGAGGTAAGAAAGGCTCTTTTGTTTTGAAGAAAAAGTTCAACTAGATGTTAAATTTTGTGTCAAGCCCTTAAACTCTTTCTCTATTCCATATTTGTCCATTAACTCTTTACTATATTTTCTCTCTCTCTCTGTTATCTCTTAAAACATTTTCATATTTATCCATATATTCAGGAGAGATAATTTTACTCAAGTTAAAACTCATCAAACCTGCAATTTTGCTACACTTAAATATATCATGTCTAAAATATCCTCCCTCCTACGCTCCTCATGTTACTGCTTTTCACTATTGCTGAATGAGATGCCAGAACCAACCATTAAGAGAATCAGGGTCACAATTCTGCATAACTGATGTTCTGTTTCAGTCAAGTATATGACCTGCATCCCTGTCTTTGTACCTGGTACAAGACCTCTGTGCATATGCATCTGGTTCTCATAAGCCAAGCCAGCACCACTTATCTTTCCACTTGGACTATTCCTATGAGTCCTTCTACCCGTTAACTCACATGCTCTCCTCCGTTAGTCAGTCCATATGTGCTTAATCTGATACTAAATTAAGAGATAATAGCTGCCAGGCTAACCAACACTACTGCTCTTTATACTGTGTATATTGCCAGGTGTGTTTCTTGCCTGTCCCTACATGCTCTTCTTTATAACCAGTCATAAGTGTACTTGTTCTTAGTTAAGGATTAAATTAGATGACGATAGATTCAAAACATGCCTGAAGACTATTATACCAACGAAAACTCTGACAAACTGTGTTGTCAGCAAACTGAATGGTCCACATATTCCCATTGAATTTTATCCTGACGTCCCATCGTCCTGTTTTCTGAACTATTATGTGAGTTATGTTATTTTCAATTAATCTTGAACACCCACAATTATCTTAACTTTTATCTCTCTTTCTCTCTCAAATTTTTTTTCAAATCTCGAACACCCATATCTTGATCTCTCTACCTCTCTCTATTTGGTACTAAGTTTTTGGCTGCGAAGGCCCGAGCCATAATGAATGAAATACCTGGAGTTGTGAGGAATTCTCCGAAAGTTTTCTTAACCAAATTCACCAATGATGCAACGCAAGTAAGAAGCATTCACTTTCTTTTTTCATTTTGGAAAAAATTGGTGCGGTATGAATTTAGTGTGCTTTGACCTTGCTCTTTTTCTAATTTCGAAACTTTTTTCAGGTTATAGTTTGCTGTGAGGTGGAAAATGAGGGATTGGATGCATACATACATACAAACGTATTTTATATTTATAATCCTCTTTTAGCTTTCCTTTTATTATTAGAAAACAAATTCAACAGACTTTTGTACTTACATTACTTTGATAATCTGACAGCACAATATTATGTTGACTGTCTATGATTTTTCAAGGGGAGGATAACAAACTGTGAATATGGACACATGCTACCACTTGCCATTCTTAACTTTTTCTGACATGAGCTGAAGTTCTATATTTTCCTTCACATTGACATTTAATTCTTCCTTGGTTGAAGATTCACCAAAATGTTAGGAAGGTCAGGAGGCAGGACTACTGCAACTAGATCTGCAAGACTAGAAGCAAATACAAGGGAAAGGAAAATAAAGACCAAATCCAAGAAGCAAAAGGAAGGACTGTACCTATCACCGAGGCTGCCGTACTTATACATGTGTCAAATACAAGGAAATTAAATGCAGTTGGCACGTTTAATTAATGCATTTATTCGTACTTTGTCAACTCTTTGCAGCCAGTAGGAGAGGGGTGCTGTGAACATATCCTCTTTTTTTTTCTCAAAAAAAAAAAAAAACGTATCCTTTTTAAGAACAGTTCAAAACATTAAATTACTGAATGGATTCCTTGAAAACAATCGACTGGGGCTCCATTAGATCTCCGTCGGGGTAATTGGGCCTTCATTAATTAATTTCGGTTTTGGTGTTGGGCCTACATGTGTCAGCTAGCAGTCTACCACTACTGCTATGAGCTCTGGTGGTGGTTAAACAGAATGTATGTATGCTGGGGGGCTGCCGATCAGTTCCAAGAACGAAATTTATATATCAGTACATTGGGTTCTTCAATAGTAAGATCGGTACAGTTGGCCGAAAGGAGGTTAATGTACTAACCAAAGATTTTACCAGCAGCACCGTGATTAGAAAAGTGAAATCGTCGCATGTTTCTATTGAGTTTGAGGTTTGCATGCCGCGTTCGGTTTTAGAGACTAATGTATGTTCTCTTGAAACTTCTTGAATTTTCTCCCCCTTTTTCAATTTGGAACAATTTTCGTAAAATAATTTTCTTTTCTTCCTTTTCTTAACTTGGTACAGTTTTTAGCTGCAAATATTCAGATTTTATTTAAAATAAATGATATGTCTAAAGTTGAAAAGAAATTTCTCCCCCTTGGGACAATTTTCGTAAAATGATTTTCTTTTCTTCCTTTCTTAACTTGATACAATTTTTAGCTGCAAAGATTCAGATTTTACTCAAAATAAATGACATGCCTAAAGTTGAAAAGAAGTTTCTCCCCGTTTTTCAACTTGGGACAATTTTCGTAAAATGATTTTCTTTTCTTCCTTTCTTAACTTGGTACAGTTTTTAGCTGCAAAGATTCAGATTTTACTCAAAATAAATGACATGCCTAAAGTTGAAAAGAAGTTTCTCCCCGTTTTTCAACTTGGGACAATTTTCGTAAAATGATTTTCTTTTCTTCCTTTTTTAACTTGGTACAGTTTTTAGCTGCAAAGATTCAGATTTTACTCAAAATAAATGACATGCCTAAAGTTGAAAAGAAGTTTCTCCCCCTTTTTCAACTTGGGACAATTTTGGTAAAATGATTTTCTTTTCTTCCTTTCTTAACTTGGTACAGTTTTTAGCTGCAAAGATTCAGATTTTACTCAAAATAAATGACATGCCTAAAGTTGAAAAAAAAGTTTCTCCCACTTTTTCAACTTGGGACAATTTTCGTAAAATGATTTTCTTTTCTTCTTTTCTTAACTTGGTACAGTTTTTAGCTGCAAAGATTCAGATTTTACTCAAAATAAATGACATGCCTAAAGTTGAAAAGAAGTTTCTCCCCGTTTTTCAACTTGGGACAATTTTCGTAAAATGATTTTCTTTTCTTCCTTTCTTAACTTGGTACAGTTTTTAGCTGCAAAGATTCAGATTTTACTCAAAATAAATGACATGCCTAAAGTTGAAAAGAAGTTTCTCCCCGTTTTTCAACTTGGGACAATTTTCGTAAAATGATTTTCTTTTCTTCCTTTCTTAACTTGGTACAGTTTTTAGCTGCAAAGATTCAGATTTTACTCAAAATAAATGACATGCCTAAAGTTGAAAAGAAGTTTCTCCCCGTTTTTCAACTTGGGACAATTTTCGTAAAATCATTTTCTTTTCTTCTTTTCTTAACTTGGTACAGTTTTTAGCTGCAAAGATTCAGATTTTACTCAAAATAAATGACATGCCTAAAGTTGAAAAGAAGTTTCTCCCCGTTTTTCAACTTGGGACAATTTTCGTAAAATGATTTTCTTTTCTTCCTTTCTTAACTTGGTACAGTTTTTAGCTGCAAAGATTCAGATTTTACTCAAAATAAATAACATGCCTAAAGTTGAAAAAAAGTTTCTCCCCTTTTTTCAACTTGGGACAATTTTGGTAAAATGATTTTCTTTTCTTCCTTTCTTAACTTGGTACAGTTTTTAGCTACAAAGATTCAGATTTTACTTAAAATAAATGACATGTCTAAAGTTGAAAAGAGTTCTTCAAAAGTTTACTTAATCCAAACCAATGAGCACAGCATAAAGGTAAGCAGTATGTACCACTTTTTTTATTAAAAAAAATGTGCAACCCTACCCCAGTTTAGTATGCTCGGACCCAGCATTTCTAATTTTTAATAATATTAATTTAGGTCACATTTTGTTGCAAGGTGCAAGCCCATGATTTGCATACATATTTTGAGATGCAGGTACAGATTTGAGGTCTCCCAATTATTTATATATATATGTGAATTGTGTGCTTATTTTATTTGTTTGTGAAATGACAGGAAAGAATCATGTTGACTGCTACTGCCGTTTTTGAAGGAAGGAAAGCATCATTTCCTTAGCACTTTTTCGGAAACTGGATCCCTCTCATATAATATCTTTCTAGTATTATTTCTTCGATTGTACAAAATTATCACATTTTTTTGTTATTTTTACTTTTTTGCCGATAAGCTACTTACCACAGCCTACAGGTTCACAGTTGTATATTTGCTTTCATACATAGTGACACTAAATTCTGAATTGAAATGTAATCACTCATTCACCAGAACGCAAGCATGGTGATGACATTGTCCTTTCTGAAATAAATATAGTTGTCCAAAATTTCCTTTCTGAAATTCTTGCTCTCAGAGCAATTATTATAAATTAATTGCGCTAAAAATACATCTTGAATCCAGGCATGTATAGACATTTAGATCTGATTGATTACATTTTTAGCAGGAAATTAAATAGTTCTCTGAATTTGATTTTGCATGTAATTTAGTTGGGGATATGCTGTATCATAAAATATATATATCATTCATTTCTCTTGTAAAATGCATCGTCTTTCAAGTAAAGGCAAAATTGGTAAAAAGAAGGAAAAAAATCTCTCTTCTTTGAATATTAAAGAACGGGCTCTCAAATTAGCAGGTTCTGTTTCCATAGCATATTTTTCTGGCAA
Source organism: x Bolboschoenoplectus mariqueter (assembly GCA_037678475.1). NCBI lineage: Eukaryota > Viridiplantae > Streptophyta > Magnoliopsida > Poales > Cyperaceae > x Bolboschoenoplectus > x Bolboschoenoplectus mariqueter. The sequence goes on along the minus strand of CM075244.1, from coordinate 4,339,928 downwards.
CCTCCAATATGCTATCTCCGTTACTCAAAAGTACCTGGTTATCTGGCATAAATGCAGTGCATCCAGCATGCTTCTGGTACTCATAATGGTGTTGTGATAGATATTATCATATTGATCAACCAAGCAACGAACAAATACAGAAGGAAATTTGGATATGCACCTAGCGTGAAATTCCTACAGATGCATTCAGAAAATAGATTTGCTCACCTTGGGGTCGAAAAGAAATACCAACCAAGAACAATTACACTTATTGCAATTAAAAGCTCAATCACAACATAAAGGAGAAAGACAAGAAAAATAAAAGTATTACATGTCCAGTAACTATACTCAGAAAAACCACATACATTGCCTGCCCTTGATAACCCCAGGGAGCTCCTCCTGTTTATGTACACCAATCAGATGCTAAGTAAACTAAGCATAGAGATGACAGAAAGAAAAAAAAACATAGCTGGAAAAAACAGATAGACTGAATTAAACCTGAGTTGTTTCTGAAATGTAGGTAATGCAAGCTCCTTCTCCACTCTTGAGAAGATCTAGTACATAGGTAGCATCATTATTATCTTCTGAATTTTTTACTCTGGTATATTGATTGTTCATGGTTTCATCGAACCTGGATGATTTCCTTGAAGTTTCTTTTGGGTCATTTTTCATGGATGCAATCTGTTATAGTAAAAGAGAAATTAAAACCCTTCATTGCAAAGGACAATATTTGTATAAAAAAATGGATGTAAATAGGTGAAGGAACTAACAGGTCTGTGAATTACAACATCAGTACTTTTCCTTTTGTTCCTGCATAGTGAAATAGACAATTTGACCAAACAAATAAGCAAAAGGAAAAAAAAATTTCTTCAATATGATGCTAAAAGTTTTCATTACTGTTGGCTGGTTCCATCATTTTAATATATGCGTTTTATTATAAATAAAATATATGGGTTCTACTGATAAGAAAAAGTAACACAATGCTTTAAACTTCTTTTTAGAAGCTTTTACACTTGTGCACAAATTTTAAACTTAGAGGCACCTTTTGCCAGCCAAGCTCATAATTGACACCCCTGGAGGTTCTTCATGAAATTTCTCACCATTCAGATCCAACCTTAATTTTAGAATTTTGACATAGAAGTCATGCTCTGGAATATTTGTGATAAGTCGAAGAACATCGTGTAAATTAACTCCATCACTAAAGAATATGTGATCTGTCTGGAACTTGGTGTTGGCACCAGCGTGTTTCTCAAACATTTTCGCCGACAGAACCTGACATTGTTCAGCATTTAATTTGTAAGAACATAAATAAGAAGATTAGCACAAGCAATTCCATTGTGTAAATAGTTTAGAAATGGAAGAAGAAACTGAGAAAGTAAATAATAATGGGAGAAAAACGATGGGAGGTTCAATCTTAGAAAAAAGTAGTAGCTCCTGTTAAAGAAGCAATTTCTGCTCTTTTGATAACTTCATTTACTTTCCGACAACTTTACCTCTCACCAATAACATCCTTAGGAGCTAATTAATTTGTTTTGTAATAAAATTCAGTTGGATAATCCTACATAATATATCATCAATGTGAGAATCTAAATACAAAGAGAACTTAAAAATGGGATAAGTTGTCCTGAAAACATCAAAAGTCTGCTATAAGTTGTGTAATTTGCTCTAATTGCTTTACCGATTTTCACCGACTCATTGACAGCTTCGCTCGATTTCTCATGAAAGGTCGCATCGGTCAGACTGGTGGAAAGCATCAACTTTTGAGTGCACTTATTCTTGCGGTTTAAATATTTGAGAGTGAGCGATGGCCATGGAGCTTTCTTAGGTCTTTTATTGGCCATGGATTCAGCTTTGGCTTGTCGGAGAGAGAAAGGGGAGCTTGTCGTTTTGTGGAGGATCTGTAACTGTAAGCGCGATCAAGCTCTTCAGCGGAGTTGGAGTGTGCACGGGCACTGGGGAGTAGAGGGTGAGATTAGCGCGCGAGATAGTGTTTCAGTTATCAGTAATTAGAGATTAATTACTCTGATAATGTTTTGAATGAACTGTCTGTCTCTTGCATGCACATGGGCCTTTCAACCGAACAAGTGACATGAATGATAATGTTTTGAATGAATTATTTGGCATTACTTTGATAAATTATTCATATTATAAAAGAACATATTGATTCCTAATTATATTTGTAATAACCGTACTATGGATTTTTCAACTACATTTCTTTTTAAAAAAAATTCTGATTTTATTATTATGCTCCACACAAACTAGTTCAAGTATGGCATTTGAAAGAGACGACTTTTTCAATCCGTGGCCCCTCAAGACCCAGATGGGGGAATAGAGTTGAATCGCACACAATCGAGGAAGTTGCTTAAATTTTGCTATTGTGTTTAATTACTTTGTTTTAGGAGAAATTTGGCCTTGATATATACTTGAGTGTGCATAATCTAGATTCCAGAAAAGTATGGTTGAAGCAAGTTACAGCCCTGCTACTCATCTCAACCTTCTAAAAAATCTGAAGCAATGGATCCTTTTCTTTTATTTATTTTTTAATAGACAGTCTTAATATTTTTTTCAAGGCTAACAATTGTGTATTTTTTAAATATCAGGGGGAGGAAAATATTTAACTTGTCTACTAGTTGTGTACCAATTGTGCTTTCATCTAACTCTTGTAAATGATACTTTGGAGATGTTTATTTTAGCGATAGTGCTATTTTTTGAAGATTATTTGATAAATCGGGCTCCCCGCTGTAGGAAAACAGAAACACCAACCGCACCGCTCATCTGACTGCTCGTGATAAAGGCGGGTCCCAGTAAGCAGAAAAAGATAGAAAGGAGCGGAATCCTACATGGCACACGGAGAGCAGATAAATGCCAGTGCTGGACTCGGACTTGGACGGAGAATAATGATTTATTTATTGAAATTTAAATTTTGAATTAATATCGCACTTTGCTCTTCCTCCCTTAGCGACCTCCCTTCAATTCTCCTGGAGAGAGACAGTGACGACGTTGGTGAAGGAACAATTACCTTTGACCGGTGAAACACTATATAAATGGGAATCGGAGCTGTGCTCAGCCAATTCTCCCTTCAATTTTCTCTCTGTCTCTCGCGCTTGCTCTCTCTCTCTCTCACACACACATGCGCACTCTCAAAGGCTTTGCAGATTTTCTCTCTTTTTGAAATTCTTGTAGCGGCTGCCAAGGTCTCCCTCTTATAATGCATCCTCCTCCCCCTTCCTCCCTCCCTCCCTCCCTCCCTCCCTCTCTCTCTCTCTCTCTCTCTATCTCAATGTATCTTTTTTTTTTTTTGAAAGCTTGACAGAGGCTGATCAATGTATCTGTTTATGATTTCTCTCAAATCGAATGAGTTTAAGATTCTGCTCTAGGTGTTTAATTTGTACTATGGATTTGACAGTATCAGTATTCACTGATTGCGATTTGGACATGATCTGCTTCCGATTTGATTTTTAAGATAAAAAAAAATCTGTGTTGAACTCTTGCAGATCGAAACGATGGAAGGATTTCAACCGAGAACTCAGTTGTTTCTGATGAGATCTCGTGGCTTTCCTCACAAGGCATGTTAGTTATTCTCTCTTTTTTTTTTTGAGCCGATCGATGAGTTATTTCAGAGAGGAAGGACTCCATCTTGGAATGCGTTTCTCTCTCTCTATCTATCTCTCTTAGTTTCTCGTGATGTATATATGATCTATTTTGACATGTCATTTTGTCAATTTTTAAGATAATCTGTTTCGGACTTGTATTTGTATTTAATGCATTTTATCCTACAAATTTTAACATGCCTGCAGATCAAAACAATGGGAAGGTTGCAATCCAAAAGTCCATTGGATTTATTCGGCTTTTCTCACAAGGTTCGTCAATTATTCTCTTCTATTTCAGGTAGATTCTATTTGTGTACTTAATACTGATGATGAATAAACATAATCAGTTTATCATGTGTATCAGAGCCTATTCTCTGATCCTTCTTTTTCTTTTTGTCTTTCTTTCAAGAATTCAACACGAATTACCAAGATACAGCATAGCTGATCTGGAATTCCGAGAATTGAACTGTTTTTCTTGCAAAATCAGTTGTTAGCCTCTTTTCTATCTTCTGCTCAAGAAACTACTACTACTCAGATTTATGCACAAATCAGTGCTGATCCTTTCTTTTATCAGATCCTCAAAAAACAAAAAAAACAGAGCACAGAAACATAATTCAGATTAAATACCAGCATGAACAGGTCTCAGTGATTTGAATAATTTGACTTGACTTATTTTTTCAGATAGCTTCTTCCAAAGTCAAGTGTCCACTTCACAGTTGGAAGATTGATACTGGACTTACAACTAAAGCGAATAAATATATTGCTCCAATTGTAGTGAGCAAGCTGCAACCCGTGCTCACTCAATTGCAAACCTCGTTCGCTAAATTGCAAGCAGAGGCCATCTCCAAACTGTACAAAGCAGATAGCTCTGAGTTTGTCAGGTATACGTAGGTTATACAAAATTCTCCTTTTAAAAATTAGTGTGTTTATTATCTTGTTCACTTGATAAAGTTAACTTGACAATGATTGTTTAATTAAATTTAAAGAATATTAAATATAAAAAAATAAATTTATAGATATATTAGACATCTATAGATTAACAATCAAATTTTTAAATATTGTTCAATAATATAACAATAACCATTAGTTTTGAACCGTTTAAATTTTTAAATATTGTTCAATGCACGGTGTGATGTAAATGCAGACGGATTACTGGTAATAAAGGCCTCGCGGTTGTCACTTGCTTAGGAGTCTTTCAGTTCCTAATTTGGCTAGCCGATAAGGTAATCATAGACTGTTAACTTACTTTTTGGTTTGGTATGTTAAAATTATAGCTGCTCAGGGTTCTTTTTCTTTTAATAGGTCAATCTACACAAGGTCTCTTCTCCATGTCAGGTTGGTGACACGGTAACCTGTGTAAGTGGAGGGAAAGAAGTAACTGGAATCGTGAAGGTAATGGAAGCTCTTTTTTGTTTGATCAACAGAAAATATAACTTGATTTTAATTTTTTTAATAGTTATCTTTATTTTTATATATCAGTACATTGGGTTCTTCAATAGTAAGATCGGTACAGTTGGCCAAAAGGAGGTTAATGTACTAACCAAAGATCTTACCAGCAGCACCGTGATTAGAAAAGTGAAATCGTCGCATGTTTCTATTGAGTTTGAGGTTTGCATGCGCGTTCGGTTTTAGAGACTAATGTATGTCCCCTTGAAACTTCTTGAATTTTCTCCCCCTTTTTCAACTTGAGATAATTTTCGTAAAATGATTTTCTTTTCTTCCTTTCTTAATTTGATACAGTTTTTAGCTGCAAAGATTCAGATTTTACTCAAAATAAATGACATGTCTAAAGTTGAAAAGAATTCTCCAAAAGTTTACTTAATCGAAACCAATGAGCACAGCATAAAGGTAAGCAGCATGTACCACTTTTTTTATTAAAAAAAATGTGCAACCCTACCCCAGTTTAGTATGCTCGGACCCAGCATTTCTAATTTTTAATAATATTAAATTTAGGTCACATTTTGTTGCAAGGTGCAAGCCCATGATTTGCATACATATTTTGAGATGCAGGTACAGATTTGAGGTCTCCCAATTATTTATATATATATGTGAATTGTGTGCTTATTTTATTTGTTTGTGAAATGACAGGAAAGAATCATGTTGACTGCGACTGCCGTTTTTGAAGGAAGGAAAGCATCATTTCCTTAGCACTTTTTCGGAAACTGGATCCCTCTCATATAATATCTTTCTAGTATTATTTCTTCGATTGTACAAAATTATCACATTTTTTTGTTATTTTTACTTTTTTGCCGATAAGCTACTTACCACAGCCTACAGGTTCACAGTTGTATATTTGCTTTCATACATAGTGACACTAAATTCTGAATTGAAATGTAATCACTCATTCACCAGAACGCAAGCATGGTGATGACATTGTCCTTTCTGAAATAAATATAGTTGTCCAAAATTTCCTTTCTGAAATTCTTGCTCTCAGAGCAATTATTATAAATTAATTGCGCTAAAAATACATCTTGAATCCAGGCATGTATAGACATTTAGATCTGATTGATTACATTTTTAGCAGGAAATTAAATAGTTCTCTGAATTTGATTTTCCATGTAATTTAGTTGGGGATATGCTGTATCATAAAATATATATATCATTCATTTCTCTTGTAAAATGCATCGTCTTTCAAGTAAAGGCAAAATTGGTAAAAAGAAGGAAAAAAATCTCTCTTCTTTGAATATTAAAGAACGGGCTCTCAAATTAGCAGGTTCTGTTTCCATAGTATAGGCAATATATATATTTATTTTACAAGGCATCTTAAATATAATAAATTAGAATGAAACGGCAAGCATCTCTCGTCGCCAGAGAAATCCATCTCTCACCGCTTTTGGCTTCCTTGTATCCTTGGCGGCTTGCGGCGGCATTATTCACCACCATAGGTACGTCTTTCTTCTTTCTTCTTTTGCCCTTTAAAATTTCAATTTATTATTAATCATTTCAATTTGAATTTGAATTTGAATTTGAATTTGAAAGAAGAAGTCCTTCGGAATTTCAGTTTAGATTTGTTACTTAAAGTTGGTTAATTTAATTGATAGCTTTTTTTTAGTTAAGTTTATTAATTTGATTTATATTGAGCAGTATTGATCGATCATTTTTATTTCTAATGTGTTGCATGGATGGACCGATACAACACGTCCAAATCTCACATTTTAAGTTAAAAATGATTGATCCGAGCTGTCCAATATAATATTCATATTCAAATCTTATGAGAAAATCAAATTTTATATTTTTTAGAAATTTTGTAATTTTTTTGGATGAAAAGAAAATCAATCTTACTGGATGCTCAATAATCCTCCTATTAAATATTCAGCTGAAAAATTTAAAGGATGGGGAATTATTGTTTGTTTGTTTAATTAAGGTTTAAATATTCAGCTGAAAAATTAAAGGATGGGGAATTCATCATCGTCTTCGGAAAAACAACCAACGGTTCTTTTCGGTTCTTCTCCGCCTGTCCCATCAGCGTCTACCTTTGCTTTTTCATCAACAAGACCACCAATATTACACAAGAGAAGCTTTTTAGAAATCAATTGCTTCCAATCAGCATTACCATGTCATGGCTTTCAGACTCGCACTAAGAAACTCATGCTACTTAGAGGTGCTCCTTTTCCTTTTTTCCACTAAGAAAATAACCCAAACTTTTTATTTTCTTTCTATTATAATTAACACCTTGGCATTTGCTTCTTTTTCTCCCCTATATTCTTTGTCACCAATCTGCCTTTTCAGACGTATCATAATAAAAAATGATACAAATATTTCTCATTAATGGGACCTCAATAAATTAAAGTTTCATTTTCCAATGAACAGAAGATGAAATAGAGGTCTTCAAAGGAATTCATCAAACCACCATTTATCTAGATGGAAGAATCGATGAACTTCTTGGAAAACTTACGGAGCTCGAAGCAGACAATTTTAAGGTACTTTAGATTTTTTAATATACATTCAAATTTTATAATTACATCAAATAAATTTTTTTATGATACATAGTTTTTTTATTTAATTTAACAAGTTAACATTATAAATATATTTCTATTTATTTAAATATGACGTGTATCTAACTTGAATTAATTTAAAATTTTATTAGTCATTCATCATAAAATCATTAAAATTTTACCGTTAAAATTTTTAAATTATTTGATGGGAGGCTAAATATTTTTCAAATTGAACCAAAATTGAAATATATCCTATCCAAATAATGAAAACACATATATTATTTTAAATATTATTTTTTAAATATATGTATTTTAGATATTGTATATACCATAAAAATTGAACATATGTTAAAAATACCCTTCTTATATTCGTTGAATGCTCAATGCTTTTCCTTTTTCTACTACTTACCGTTCTTATCCTTGTTTAGACATATATTTTTTTATTAGCACCAGAAGCTCAAGGGGTGAAATAAAGCACACACACAAATATATAGATACATACGATAATATTAAAAGTGAAAGTTCAAACTTGAAAGAAATATATGGATATGAAGATGAACAAGGGCGTTGAGAACTTGTGTCAAATAAGTATAAATGCCCATTTTGTTTTATACATTGTTGAATAATTAACCTTAAGTTTATTTCTGATGCATAGAGATCAGTATTAATTAAGCTAAATAACACAACACTCTTGATTTCTCTTCCTTGTATGTAGATTTTTAAGGAAATAAGAGAGCATAGCCATCAAATCAGGAAAATTCATTATAATCTGGAGGCTCTTGGGAATGACGTTTGGTACATAAAGACTTTTTCAAGACGACGATGCTAAAATAAATAAAACAACTCTGTCAAGATATTGCGCTGTTGCGGTCTTTAATCGTTAGCCTGTCATTATTGACTTATTGCTGACCAACATGGTTAGCACATGCAAATAAACTTTATACGTACCTCGCTAGTGTTTTCACGTTGGAATATTATGTTTTAGGAAGTATTTATTCTGTTTAGCGAATACGATGTTCGTTGCATGTTTCAATAAGAAAAATGGCCGCGGTAAATGGAGAATTTCTGTAGTATCTTACAAAATTATGATACCAAGAATTTATTAAATATTATAAGTCGAAACTTTGAGCACAAAAATGTTTCAAACGATAAATTTAAATTAAAATGTTATTGTCATCTCTTTGTTAATTAATTGAGTTCTAATGGTGCGGCTGGATTACTCTTGGGTCGCTTCAATTTGGCCCCAAAATATATAGACGGCGACGACGGTGGCGAGAGAATCAGACGGCCTCGATTCTTCTTTGTCCCTATATAAAGGGGAGAGGTGAACCGAGCAAACTGAGAAGTGAAGTAAGAACATTGGCCAGAAGCCCAGAAGAAGGGACAATACGAGCAGATCAAAATGGAAAGATTACAATCGCCAGGTCATTTGTTGCTCAGAGCTTCTCCAAATCGTTTCTCTCACCAGGTTTGTCGAATTGTTCCCTTGTTCTTCAATTTTTCTTTTTCTTTTGAGCCGATGTACTCACACGTAAGCTTCCTAAGATAACACAAAATGATCTCACACATAAGCTTCCTTTAATCCTTTTTAGATATGTCCTTCCAAAGTTAAGTATCCGCTCCAGAACTGGAAGATCGGCAGATCCAGTATCGCTGCCCAAGGAATCAAATTAAGTGCACCGATTCTAGTGAGTAAGATGCAAACCGTGCCCACTCAATTATTGCAAGCTGTGGCTCTTTTCATAGGATTTGTTCAGTTCATGTTCTGGCTACAGAACAAGGTAATCATTGGCCTTTTATTTAGAAATACCAGATAATATTGTTCAACCTGATTTATTCGTTTGCTGTACAAATAAAATGTTAGCTGTTTGATATTTATTTTCCTTTAAAATGGCGATATGGTAACCATTTCAGATGGAGACGAAGAGATTACTGGCATCATGGAGGTAAGAAAGGCTCTTTTGTTTTGAAGAAAAAGTTCAACTAGATGTTAAATTTTGTGTCAAGCCCTTAAACTCTTTCTCTATTCCATATTTGTCCATTAACTCTTTACTATATTTTCTCTCTCTCTGTTATCTCTTAAAACATTTTCATATTTATCCATATATTCATGAGAGATAATTTTACTCAAGTTAAAACTCATCAAACCTGCAATTTTGCTACACTTAAATATATAATGTCTAAAATATCCTCCCTCCTACGCTCCTCATGTTACTGCTTTTCACTATTGCTGAATGAGATGCCAGAACCAACCATTAAGAGAATCAGGGTCACAATTCTGCATAACTGATGTTCTGTTTCAGTCAAGTATATGACCTGCATCCCTGTCTTTGTACCTGGTACAAGACCTCTGTGCATATGCATCTGGTTCTCATAAGCCAAGCCAGCACCACTTATCTTTCCACTTGGACTATTCCTATGAGTCCTTCTACCCGTTAACTCACATGCTCTCCTCCGTTAGTCAGTCCATATGTGCTTAATCTGATACTAAATTAAGAGATAATAGCTGCCAGGCTAACCAACACTACTGCTCTTTATACTGTGTATATTGCCAGGTGTGTTTCTTGCCTGTCCCTACATGCTCTTCTTTATAACCAGTCATAAGTGTACTTGTTCTTAGTTAAGGATTAAATTAGATGACGATAGATTCAAAACATGCCTGAAGACTATTATCCCAACGAAAACTCTGACAAACAGTGTTGTCAGCAAACTGAATGGTCCACATATTCCCATTGAATTTTATCTTGACATCCCATCGTCCTGTTTTCTGAACTATTATGTGAGTTATGTTATTTTCAATTAATCTTGAACACCCACAATTATTTTAACTTTTATCTCTCTTTCTCTCTCAAATTTTTTTTCAAATCTCGAACACCCATATCTTGATCTCTCTACCTCTCTCTATTTGGTACTAAGTTTTTGGCTGTGAAGGCCCGAGCCATAATGAATGAAATACCTGGAGTTGTGAGGAATTCTCCGAAAGTTTTCTCAACCAAATTCACCAATGATGCAATGCAAGTAAGAAGCATTCACTTTCTTTTTTCATTTTGGAAAAAACTGGTGCGGTATGAATTTAGTGTGCTTTGACCTTGCTCTTTTTCTAATTTCGAAACTTTTTTCAGGTTATAGTTTGCTGTGAGGTGGAAAATGAGGGATTGGATGCATACATACATACAAACGTATTTTATATTTATAATCCTCTTTTAGCTTTCCTTTTATTATTAGAAAACAAATTCAACAGACTTTTGTACTTACATTACTTTGATAATCTGACAGCACAATATTATGTTGACTGTGTCTATGATTTTTCAAGGGGAGGATAACAAACTGTGAATATGGACACATGCTACCACTTGCCATTCTTAACTTTTTCTGACATGAGCTGAAGTTCTATATTTTCCTTCACATTGACATTTAATTCTTCCTTGGTTGAAGATTCACCAAAATGTTAGAAATGGCAATGACATTTTCCTTTCTGAAATGAGTTTAGTTGTCAGAAACAAAAACAATTATGCTGTTCTTCATGAAACAAAAGATTCTATGCTACAAAAAATTCTTCTGATTCATATTGATAACTGGTGTGACAAAGAGTTCATCAATTTATTATTACAGGAAAAGGTAAGGCGGGCACCTGTAAGTGCCTGGCATGGTCATAACATGCACACTTGCTTGTTGATGATTATAGAGGTTTAGGGACTGGTTTATGTAGGTCTGCATGGATCAGCATGTTTGATTATTGCTTAATGATTCCTTTAAAATACCAAAAATTCTCAATGTATCTAATCTTATCCGAGCAAATGCTGAACCCTGATCCTTGTATCATTTCTCATTTCCCTATTTGTTGTTCACTCAAATCAAGGGAAAACTTACAAATGAATAATCAGTGAAATATACAGCATACATGGTGACCAGTGTATATGCCTGACCAGCATAATATACCAGCATACATGATAGCACTTCACATCTGCGGCCACAGTGGTGATGGCAGCAGTGTGCCATAGTCCCAATCGAAGCCATTTGATTCAGCAGCTCAGACTTTTCACTCAGCCTTGATTGTATGCTACCCCTACCTGAATTGCTGCCCCTCTCTTATCCCTTAACCATTCTCCCTTTTCATGTCTGCCAAATTGTTTTTCCTCTCCAATTCGATCTTTCTGCTCTCTACTCTCTTAGGTCCTTAAAAATGGTGCACTTAGCTGCTTAAAGAGAAGTTAGATCTTCTTCAATATTTCACCATTCTAGATTTGGGTCGATGGCAAGTCGTCCATCCAAGACTTCATCAAGGAAGCAGGTGCCAAGGTATTATATATTGAGAACCAACTTTTTTTAGATAACCCATAAACCGATATATCTAATTGAAAATTTTCAAAACCAATCTTGCTCACTAAATCAGATGTATATTTCGGTGTTAATGTATTATCATAGAAAGAAAATAAAATTTTTAATTGGGTATATTATATTTTCCTAGTGGAAAAAAGGAATACTTCTTCTAAGTAGCATGAATTTCTTGGTACGAGTCTGAAACCCACGATATGGATATGGTATTGATGATTGGAAGCAATTGATTTCTAAAAAACTTCTCGTGTAATATTGGTGATCTTGTTGATGAAATAGCAAAGCTAGACACCAATGGCGCAAGTGGAGAATATCTGAAAAACACCGTTGGTTCTTTCTCCAATGACATGAATTTCCCATGCTTTTTGTAGCTGAATATTCACACCTTAATTAAACAAACAAACAATACTTTTAGTTTGTTAATATTATACTATTAATTGTATATAAGACTAGGCTTCTTGTTGAAGCGTACAAATTTTCCTAACCCATCCGAACAGACCCAATTTGATCCAAGGGTTGATACGGTAGGATTGGATTAGGATTAAAAATTTTAATGGTCCGCTTTCTTTGTAGTTAGGTTTTGAGTTTTTTGCATATCTGAAATATCACCATCCAGTCCACACGCAAGTTCAATACCTTAGCATAAAATTACCTAATATATCTAGGTAATTTTCATTTTTATTGTGGGAATAAATTACTTTTCATTTTGTTGTATTTTTCTGTTAACCATGCATGATTCTTATAATCCTTCTAGACTTTTTAGTCTCAAATCAGATTTGAGATAATGTCAATGTGGAAGGGGTAAAGAGGGTGGTAAGGAAAATGAGCAGAAATTGAGATTTAAAATATATAGGCTCCTCTTTGAGCGATGTCACTTCTCTGCTTTGATAAGAATATGATTGTTAAATATTTAATTTTCTTTTTCCTGGTTTTACCTTGTATTTATTTTTTATTAAAGATTTCAACGGCATATTTTGGTTGTGGAATATCATTTGGTGTGGATTTTATTTTGGTTAAATCATGGTTATAGCAGTCAGTAAAATCAAGGCTGTCAATTAATTAAGTTCTTTTTATCACCCGCCTGAATATGTATATATTCTCTTATGGCTAATAACCAGGTCTCTGAACTCTCAATATTGATTAGCAACAAATATTATGTTATAATTCAATTGAAATGAGTGGTCTTTACAAGGAAGGTATGATGTTATGGTCTTTATTTATAACAAATATATGTTATAATTTACTTGGTCTGATTCTGCAAATATTTGACAGAACATTAATTGTATCTGAGTGCACTCACAAAAATAATCAATTAATACTGAACATTTTACAAAATTACTCAATTTAGTAGTTCACATTAATTGCTGTTTCGAACTCAGATCATGCATGATCTCGATATATATGCTAAATTATATGCTCAACACAAATTGAAAAAGAAAAGAAATAAAAGTTCTCAGCAAATAACAAGATATATCTATCTATCCATCTTATATATTCCGATCGATTGAAGAGAAACAAAATCACATGCAAGGCATTGTCTGCCTCTAAAATGGATGGATGGAAATATGGAATGGTGGAAGAAAGAAACAAGAGTACCAAGCAGAGGCCAAACTGGTATGCCATGTGAAATTAAGATTCTCGTCCCTGTTTCATTGGACATTCCAATTATGAAATTACAAGCGTTATCTAGTCTACAAATTAATTGCATGCCATGACGCCATCACGTGGAATAGATACAAATTGGATTAAAGAAAGAACAAGTTGATTGTCAGATTAATAAATTAATTAATGTAGCATCTACTTGGAACTCTGTGTTCTGAATTTTATGCCTATTGAACATTAATTAATACACATCATAAATAAACTAAAAAGGATATCATATCATAAATTCAATATTTAGTGATATTGCAAATGCAGCCAAAGAAAAAGAAAAGAAAATACAACAGTAAGTACTGATATCTTTAATTTGTATCCACTGGATCAAATGTGAGTGCCAATTAGCCACCGTCCCGTATCTTTAATTAAAGCCATCATCGCTGCCTCCTCCGCTAGCACCTTTTTATCCGTTCCTCCTCTGACCAATGGTGGAAAGAATAACCAGCATGCCGTCCCCGTCACAAAACCCAGCGTTAGCAGCGTGGCCACTGCTCTCGGTGGATGCCACCGCTTCTGGTACTTGGCCCACCACCACCCGATGGCAACACAAATACCATGCAGCATGAAGAATGCAGTCACTTCTCCCGTCGGCTTTCGTAGCGTGTTGTAGTAAAACATAAGCTCGTGCATCAAACCGGAAGTTAGAAATACGGCTAACACTCCAGCTGGATGTCCATAGTAGATTCTGACAGGCTCGTAAATGGCCGATCTGAGAATAGCAGAGACCATTAGGTTCCACCAGCGGCCCCAGAAGTCTCTGAGAGAGGTTGTAAAATAGGGTTTGTTAAATTGAGGCTCTAATTTCATGCCAAATGCTTGGCTAGTAAGGGCGGAGGTGGAGAGAATTAATTCTAAGAACAAGTAAACATGAACGGAATACACCGAAAGGAGGATGTAGTAATTTAGTTCCTCCTTGAAACGGTAGATGGAGAAGAGTGCACATAGGAGCGCACCTCGCAAGGCGGTGGAAACGACAAGTTTCAGAGTAAATAATGTTGTAAACTGTTTTGGGTTTGGGTTGTCTTGTAGTTTCACAGGGAGGGTAGAGAGGGGGATGAAGCGGATGAGAGGGAGGGAGGGGTGGAGCGGGCCCCGGCCGAAGGAGAGCAAGAGGAGTTTGAATAGACAAAGCCATGCAAGGAAGAACCCAGAGATGGCACGGAGATGGACTGTGGAGAAGGTGAAAGGGAGAAAGGGGAGAAGAGAGAGTAGCGGAAGAAGCGAGAGAAAGCGCGGGAGGCCGGGGCTGAGAAGGGACGATGCGAAACGGGCATAGGAAACTAAGATGGATACACTGAGTAGTAATTTTGGGAGGGTTTTCAGATCGGATCGGAGTACTTCCGTGGCGTCACCCATTTAATTTGCTTGTTGGAATCAATAATGGAGACACTTCCAGAGTCGGCTGTACTAGTTGTAAAATTTGAGACCCCACCTGAGACTGTAATAGTTGCGAGTTCTGATCGAGCACACTCAACAATTCAATCCCCAAAGAATATTAATATGATGGGAAGTAGTTTAACACTATTAATTTCGAATAAGCAGGAGAAGACGTTAAACTAATGAGTAGGTTATATACAAACTTTTTTTAATGCGCACGGTCCATCCAAAAGTAATTTTAAGGTACATCTAAAAAATTTATACATCCAATTCCTTTTTTAGTATATATTGTATATTTTTAAAAAAAATATTGTTCAAATTAAAATATTAAAATTATAAATATATTTCTAATTATTTAGATAGAATATATATTAATTTTGAGTTAATTTAAAATTTAATTGATCATTCATTACAAAATCATCAAAATTCTGCCATTAAAATTATAAAATTATTTGATGGAAAACAAAATCTCTTTTAAATTGATCTAAATTTAATATATATTCTATTTAAATAATTAGAAACATATCTATAATTTTAATTTTTTTTATTTGATTACTATTTCTCAAAATATATATCGTAAGAATTAGATATTCATTAAAAATTAAATGTACTTTAGAATTACTCTTCAAATAAAATTGCCCCGATTTAACTAAATGCTGCAATGAAGGATAATTGATGCACAACTTTTTGGTGCATTTCTTCCTCCTTAGTGATTGACACACAAATTTCACGAGTAGAAATGATATGTATAAACTAAAATCTAACAGAGTAGGACTACATATATCGCACATCCAATAACAGTTGAAGTGCGTCCAAATAAAATATATATCGATTAGCAAGAGCTCATGTGCCTGAGATTTACTCGGTAACAATTCCAATTTGTTTCTCCAATAAACCTGTATCCTCGAATAAAATCAGCCCGTGTTGCTCCTTAAGCATTTGTACCTGTGAACAGATAGCATTTGAATAAAGTCCCCACACGCGCACACACACACAGAACCTAACCTTGGCAGCCACTGCCAAGTTTTCGGAACAAAGAAAACACAGAGAGGAGAGAGAGAGAGAGAACCTTCTGATCTGAAGCCTTAACAAAGCTGAACTTGTGAATCCAAATTGCCTCCATTTTCTCATGCACTGGAGCTACCAGCAACCTCACTTGCAACAAGTGTAGCAACTCTTCTATTAAAGAGAGAAACGTACGAAAATAACCCTGCCAAAACAAACCAATGAAAAATGTATTCAACCCATTTACTCAAATGACTGGGCAAATATGCAGACTGTAGGGCTCCCATCAAATAATCTGCTATGATACAGCTGATTTTTTTTTCCTTTTCTAGTGACAAACTGACAATCACAGGGACTATCTATTGCATCCTCAGACCAATGGTACCCTGAATGTCAAATTCCTTCACTTTTACCTTTTTCTGCCACAACTTAGATGAGGTTACCAAAGGAAGTTCAGCAAAAAATTTGCCACATACTCGAAGTACAGCAATACTGAAGATCTCCTGACTGAATTGAAAAAACATATATATTATGCATAGGAAAGATCAGAATAATAATGCATTGCAGTAAGAAAAGCCATAAATCAAACTCATGTTGAACAAATTAATATTTCAATGGAGAAGGGCATTACTCAAGCTTTATCACTATGCAAAGCACTCCACGAAAATCCTGCCCAGTTCCTGCCACTTGTTTTCTGCAAGAACCAAATTAGATCTTTCTACATCAAAAGCATAATTTCTTAACCATATCCATAATCTTTAAATATGAAAAGAAATGCAACCATATGATAATGTGGTACATACCCAAAAACCATTTTTCGTATAATATCCTCCTTTCCATGAAGAATTGGCTAAACGACCCCTGCAATAAATACATATCTACTAATCTACATTTGATACCAGGAGATCATGTAACCTCCATAACACCCAATCTTATTTATATATGCAGAAAACACCTATACTTAGCTTTGCAGAAATCTTTAAGAATGTCAGAAATAAAAAAAATAACCTATTCTCTTTGTGTTTAGTCCGATAGAATCCAATAAAAGTCCACTTATTTAGCGTAGAGCTGGACCAAAGCAGAAAACTAACTTTTTTTTACAACAAGAACTGTACAAGCAATACAATTAAACAACTCATAAACCACAATTATCTCTTGACACACTTGGAGGAAGATCGCCTCATACAGTCAAACTAGGAGAGGATTTCTCACACTTGCCAACCTAACTTAACACGGCTCCAAGCATATATATTTGTATTAGGAGAATTATCAAGATATGTATAGAATTTGTAGCACATAACCTGACTGAAATAGTGACATAATTCAGGTTGGTTAGACATCCTCTGAATATTTCTAGCCAACTGTCCTTACAGACATCATATGGTTAGGGACTTTTAAAGCATGCACTGTTATGAACAAATCATTTTTTTTTAATTGTTGGACGAAACAAATCAAAATTGGGTTTAAATAAACTTCGGGCTTGCCTTGGACATGGAAGTCATGCATCAGTGCCAACCCCCGCGCACTAAACTTCAATATGCTGCAACCACCAGGATCATTGCACTTCTTGCTGCCTGTTGACCTAGCCCAACTTGCTTTTGCTCTACTGCGATGGGTTGCCAGTCATCCATTCTTACAGAAAGGAGTTTATGACAACTTACTACAATAAAAATTTTGTGTTGCTGGAACCCTCCTCTTTTTCTATAGTTCATATTTTCTAATTGTAATTTGTCATATATGTCTGAATTGAAGCCCCAATATCAAAAGCAAAGAAATTGAACTTATTGAGACTTTTGTTTGTTTCTAATTCCTACCTTTTCTTTTGCTTCTTTTCCCTTTTTAAATGGGAAGGGGACATTCGTCCTCAGAAAGCATTGCTCCAAGGACAATTGGGTGTATGCTACAACAAACCTGAGTGCCTTTTGCAAATACAGCAGTGTAAGTTGCTTCTTGAGAAACAGTAGTTGTATCACAAACAAAATAATTTACTTTTATGAGCTTCAGAGACTGTGAAAGTAAAGTCTGGTCTTCAGTGTTTCGACCTCGCAAAACTTGCCAGCATAAATTGAGTCGATTATTCTCAGCAGCATAGGCCACAATTGAATCCAAGAATGGAGCTGGCACTGGTATGGCACCGAGGGCACATATGTTTATCAAGCAATCATGAACCCAAGTACAATCAGTACAGCAGAACCCCGGAGCCATTCAAGACATCCTGTAAAGTAATAAAGATACAAAGGGTTATATCAAGGAGTTAGCTCATCATCTGTCTTTTTTTCTGCAAAAAGAAAAAAGAAAAAAAAAGGAACAAAACAAAACAAAATAAAAATAAAAAGAAAAAAAACACCTCTATTTTGTATGATTCCTGATCCTCAAAACAACCAACATGGTATGCTCTGTCACACTGTAAATAGGAAAAGTAATTACAAACATAAAGTGTTAGGAATCTTATGAATTTTATTTAAATTGCAGTAATGAAACAAACAGAAGCAGAAGATATGAAAATACTTGATTGCAGAAAATGATTAATGTCAGATCTACTTCATCTCCCAAAGAGACATATCTTTCCCTATTAAAAGATGAAAGGACATAATTATTAATAAAATACCTTGTGAACTTTGAATAAATCAAACGCAAGTGGCTATCCTTACTTGCAGATGGAGCAATGAACAAGAACACCTTTTTGAGACTGCAATTTACGTTTCAATCGAAGACTTGTTGAAACAGAAAAATCTGACAAATACAATAGATAGGAAAATACAACAAAGCTACAATCAAATTAGTAAATTCCAATTCATGAGCTTACCTTATATTACAAACCATTAACCAAAAAAGATGAACATTGGAGGTACTAAAATACATTAGCATGAAAACAGCAATAATCAGGACAAAACATATCTTCTGATATATTTGACCTTTTTTCATTGATGCTGTACAGTTTTAACTTGCGTCTTTACCTTGTTGACTGGTACTATACCTTGTGTACTGTTTTGTGAAGGTTTCACGATCTGTTTGTGGTGTTTATTTTGGTCATGCTTGCCAGGCCTTGAAGAAAATACTACTTTTATACAAAAAGGACGAGAAAAAGTTACTGTTGCTCATAATAGAACTGCACCAACACAAAAAAAAAGTACTAACATGACCATGACTTTTCTTTTTCCAGAAAGAGTCATTATTGTGATTAAGCTGACCTGAACTTGGTCTTGGAATATCTGTGAGTTCAAGGGATAATTCATGAAGCGTCTTTCTATCAGAATTATAAATGCTTCTATACCTCCCTCTTCTTTTAGAATGTGTCTCGAGGGATCTCTCTCTTCACCTGTCAGCCTAAAAAGGGTGAAATTTTCAGGAACGGGTTTTTGGGGAGTTTTCTCAACATAATTAACTAAATTCACGTATGGGATATCTTTCCCAAGGGAAGGGGCTTTTGATGTGAAAACCGCAAATCAGAACAAATTTAGATGTAACTCATTCATCAGTAATTCTGAAGTTGAAAGTAATAAATGATTCAATTCAACTTACCCTTTTGATGTACTCTTCAGGGGACTATAGTCAGGATCTTCTATGGCAGAATTTGTAACATCAGAAACTGTAGTGGACTCTGAACCAGAAAACTCAAACATGTGCTGTTTTTGAACCCCATGCATCAATGAATTACGAACCAAATCACAATCAATGTCATGTTCTTCAATTTTAATTATTCGTGGAGATCTACTCTTTCTTGAAGTAGGACCTAAGTGCCCTTCATCCCCAACAACATTTAAGCTACCCTTGCAGATAGCACTTCCAGCAGTATTTCTCATAGCTCTAACAAGAGAAGCATCTGATGCCGAATCAATAGACCCCACATTCCTAGATTTGCTGATCAGTAAAAGAATAGAGTTCAAAATTACACCCCATCCACAAAAACCTGAGCAAGTGGTGGTTTAATTAACTGTCCCCACCCCAGGGAAAAAGAACTGCAGCACATGGACAAACTGATATACCAAAAAAAAATTAGAAAAAGAAAACCAGAGGAAGCATGCCTCTGAATTTCATTACTGTTGGCTGGTTCCATCATTTTAATATATGGGTTTTATTATAAATAAACTATATGGGTTCTACTGATAAGAAAAAGTAACACAATGCTTCAAACTTCTTTTTAGAAGCTTTTACACTTGTACACAAATTTTAAACTAAAGAGGCACCTTTTGCCAGCCAAGCTCATAATTGACACCCCTGGAGGTTCTTCATGAAATTTCTCACCATTCGGATCCACCCTAGATTCTAGAATTTTGATATAGAAGTCATCCTCTGGAATATTTCTGGCAAGTTGATGAACATCATATAAATTAACTCCATTACTAAAGAATATCTGTCTGGAATTTGGTGTTGGCACCAGCATATTTCTCAAACATTTTCACCGACAGAACCTGACATTGTTCAGCATGTAATTCAAGTACATAAATAAGAAGATTAGCACAAGCAATTCCATTGTTTAAATAGTTTAGAAATGGAGTCCAATGTGCATTTTCTACGATAAGAAGAAACTGAAAAAGTAAATAATAATGAGAGAAAAACGATGGAAGGTTCAATCTTAGAAAAATGTAGTAGATCCTGTTAAAGAAGCAATTTCTGCTCTTTTGATAACTTCATTTACTTTCAGACAACTTTACCTCACCAATAACATCCTTAGGAGCTAATTAATTTGTTTTGTAATAAAATTCAGTTGGATAATCCTACATAATATATCATCAATGTGAGAATCTAAATATAATCTAAATACAAAGAGAAGTTAAAAATGGGATAAGTTGTCCTGAAAACATCAAAAGTCTGCTAGAAGTTGCATAATTTGCTCCAAGTTAGTACAACTCCATTTTCTGAAGATCTTTGGAAGATGTACATAGTTTTTACACTAGTCTTCTTTTTACTCATTGGAGAACATTGGAAAATATAAGGCAAAATAAAACTACCAATTACTTTTGAAATAATCAACTAAGCCTCACTAAAGCTTCCCAATATAACTGAGTCTAAAGCAAACGGCACAGAAGTTAATTAAGAAAAAATGAACAAGATTACCCCGAGTTCCTCAGAAAAACAGGTAATTGGCACTTGGCTCGATTTCTCATGAAAGATCGCATCGATCGGACTGGTGGAACGCGTCAACTTTTGAGTGCATTTGTTCATGTGGTTTAAAGATTTGGGAGTGAGCGATGGCCATGAGCGATGATCTCCTGAGACCTCCGATTGAGTTGGTCTCGGTCACCGTTGATTCAGCGAAGTTGGAGTGTGCACTGCACTGCGGTCTGTGGAGCAGAGGCAGCAGTGAGATTCGCGCGTTCAAGTTATCACTGATTAGAGATTAATTAATACTTTGATTTGATAATGTCTTGAATTAATTAATGAACTCTTTAAGGGGCCTTTCATTTGCGTAGAGTTAGTTTTTTTTAATATAATAGATAATTTTAATTAATATTCAACTTAATGTAAGGGTTAGGGTGAGGGTACTATTAATTAATTAAATTAAGACCAACTGTTGGAGTGTTGGGCTTGGATGCGCAGCTCGGACGGAACCAATCAATGAGGGGGCAGAGTCGAACAACCGCGAGAGAGAGAGAGAGAGAGAGAGAGAGAGCAACTAGCAAGCAAACAAACAAACAAACAAACAAACAAACAAACCAACGATGCCGATGAGTTTCTCCTTCTCCCATGATCTCTACAACTTCCCAATATTCGCCGCAGCCGCCTTCCTCCTCCTCTCCTACGCCCGTTTCGCCTCCTCCCTCCTCCGTCCCGGCCTCCCCCGCCTCCTCGCACTCCTCCCCACC
This sequence comes from x Bolboschoenoplectus mariqueter, assembly GCA_037678475.1. Taxonomy (NCBI): domain Eukaryota; kingdom Viridiplantae; phylum Streptophyta; class Magnoliopsida; order Poales; family Cyperaceae; genus x Bolboschoenoplectus; species x Bolboschoenoplectus mariqueter. The sequence continues at coordinate 4,318,244 of CM075244.1, read as the reverse complement.
ATCTCTCTCCTCCCCTTCATCCCTTTCCTCTTCTCCACCATCCACTTTCGCGTCATCTCCGCTTTCTACCTCACCTGGCTCGCTATCTTCAAGCTCCTCCTCCTCTCCTTCCACCTCCCTCCCCTCTCCCCCTCCCTCCCTCTCCTCTCCTTCCTTGCTTTCTCCTCTCTTCCCATCAAATCCAGAAATCCCAAAGACCCACCCATGCACTTTTCTCTCTCCTCCCTTGCAACCAAAGCTTCGCTTCTCTCTGTTATTTTCTCTACCTACCGGTACAAGAAGCAACTCAACCAATACGTACTCTTCTCCCTCTACTGCTTCCACCTCTACATTGCACTCGATCTGGTTCTCTTCACCACAGCGTGGTTCGTTGGTTGGTTTATCCAGACAGAACTCGAGCCACAATTCAACAAGCCGTATCTGTCGGGTTCTCTCCGTGAGTTCTGGGGCAGGAGATGGAACCTAATGGTGACCGACATCCTCAGACCAACAGTGTACCACCCGATTCGAAACCGGTATGGTACCGCAGCCGGTGTAATAGCTACATTCGCCGTGTCAGGTCTCATGCACGAGATCATGTTTTACTACATCACTCTAGGCGAACTGACTGGAGAGGTGAGCTTGTTCTTCCTATTGCACGGTGTTTGCACTGCGCTGGAGGGGTGGTGGGTTAGGCACAGAAATTGGTGGGTCCCGCCTGGACCGGTACGGCCAGTACTGACACTGGGGTTTGTTGCTGTGACTGGTTACTGCTGGTTCTTTCCTCCCATATTGAGAAACCATACCGACGATATAGTATTGGAAGAGTGCCTTTTTGTTTTGGGCTTTGTTGAGGATTGTTTTAGGAGGTTGACAGCTGTGATTTAAGTCTCAAAAGGTAGCAGCTAATTTGCAATTGAATTGGGTTGTTTTGGTGATTTGGTAGGGAGGATGGGATAGATTTTTCATAAAAATACACTGGCACTTGGCAGCTAGTCATGGATGGTTTCTGATGCTGAAACTGATGGTCTTCTCTATCAAAAATTGAGACTGAACGGTTTAAATATTAATTGTCCACTCTACATTAGTACTGTAGAGGATGTAAGGTCCTTTGTAGTTGGGGATAGATAGCCCCCTCGTCGACTAATCAAAAGCACAAGATCTACATTCATTAATTCTCCTGCCTATTTAAGCTTGTACCGATACATTCGACTATCTCTTCTTGGGATCGTTGTTCTCTGCTGCGCTCTAATTTACAGCGCAATAAATCCGAGCCGTTCATTAAATTAATTACAGCGCAGCAGATCTGAGTCACCTATTCAATCGACGATTTCGTTATTCTTTCTTTCATTTTTCATATCACGTTTTCCCTACGTGCTATTCCCTACGTGCTACAGTAAACTCGAGTCCATATCATATTCTCAAAATTAAAAAAGAAAATCACAACAAAGACAGAGTGAATCATCTCTGCCATATTTTTGCTTTGTTCTTACTCTCTCTCGCTATCATATGCGTTAAAGAACTGATTTCCATCTCTTTCTTATTGAATCTCCTTTCTCTTAGCAGTTTGCTATCTCCTTAAGTGAGTTGCCGTCTTTCCCGTACTCTATTGAGTGGTTCGAACACTAACAAATATTTGATAAATTTAATTTTTTTTTAATTTATTGTGCGAAATGAAATCTTTGAGATATATTGTTGGAATTTTGAGGATATTTTTTCATTAATTTATCATCAATTTTGAGGCGAAAGGAAAAGATCAGTTTTTTTTCTACAAATTTGCAATCTTGTCAGAATTGGATCGGATTTTGCAAGGAATCATGATTTTGGCTTTGATTTGGTGCCTTCTTTGTTGATGACTTATCTTGAAATTTTAAGTTTGGCAACCTCTCCCAATTTCTAAAAAAGAAAAAAGGCTATTAGAGAGAGAGAGAGAAGAAAATTGGTGAAAATATTTATCGATTCATCATCACTAATAACATGCTTTAACCAACTACAGTGACAAGCCTTAATCCTCATTTTTGCTAAAAGACTTTTAATTACCTTGCTAATATATGGTTTTGTTGTTATTGTGCATGGGCAGAGAGCATTGGCATCAACAATAAAAAGGAGGTGCATGGTGATTTTGAAGATGTGATTGGAAATTATTGGATTCCAATTTAGATGATCTTCGACAAATATTTGTAACATATTGAGACATAAGATTATTTTTCTATCTGTACAAAGGTTATAGATAATGTTTTCTAGCTTGTACCGTTTTGATTCTCATTTAACATTCGTCTATTAACAAGTAAATTTTCGAACTTCAAATTCATATTGGCAGATGCTGTCAATTCATTCGGAAAAAAAAAGAAATTTGTACTTCAAAGAAGTTTGTTGTAAATTTTAGAAAGAAAATACAAGGGAGAAGAAGAGACGAGCTTGAGTTAACGTAAAAAGAGAAGTGGGAAAATGAATTACAGGAGAAGAAGAAAAGACACGTGCAGTTAGAATTTGAAGAAAGAAGCCTATAGAAGAAAAAAAGAGAACCCTTGTTTAATTGATGGCCCAGATATACTGCACTGTTACAGCGCAGTAAAGGAAAAAGAATTGCATCGTTTTTCAGATGGTTAACGCATAAATTTAGTACAATTTCTAAATGCATGTGTTAATAAATACAGATATAATTATTCAATTTGAAAAATAAAATATTAGTTATTCAAAATTTTTAAAATCCGGAAAAACAAAAAAAAAAGAAGTCGGTAAAAGTTAGAAACATCCCAGGTTGACCGCAGTCAGGCCATGGAATTCAAAAGTCACCAAAATTTTCTTTTTCTATTTTCTAGTCGAAATTTTACTTTAGTTTTCGCTTAAAAGCGAGATAAATTGAAGATAATTCGGAAATAAAATTAACTAATGTGAGATGAGATAATAATTTTATTTCTCACTTGTTCCAATCCCAAACAAAGGCTTAGAGTTTATAATATCTAGATTTGATGCATTAAGCTTGATAATGGGCCGGTTTTTGGTCCATACCCAGCTCGACCCATTGATGAAGAGTGAAAGTTCAAATCTAAACTCAACCCATATTAATGAGTAAATGTCCAGTCCATATCCAGCCCCGCTACAGCTTCACTCAGCCCAAAAAACCCACAACTTGTCCACAAGTTTTATTCCACGGGCCTATCCAAATGGGTGGACCTTTTACTAAATTTTATAAATCACAAGCATAGTTTCTTTTTATTATTTTATAAATTATAATTTCTAGATCTATACATAAATTATCAAAATGTCAAATTACATCATCAAAGCTACACCATTTTTTTTAGGGGAAAAAATTACGTGCCATCATGATGTGTTATGTGACATGTCATGACGTATCAAAATAACAATGATGCCCAGTTACTACCCGGCCCTTTTGGCCCAAGGGTCCCGCTGCCCATTACCAGCTTATGGTGTATGGAAGGAAGAAACCTGGAAACATAGGCTAGCTACTGACAACTGTGTTTAATATTAATAATTTATAAATATATATCCTTGCAAAGAACCTTCAAATTTGATTTCCGGATCTACACCTTAACTTCACACAATTTTGTGCTTAATTAGTTTATCATCAAGAGGACCCACAACAATTTCTATGCAAATACAAAGTAAGTCTTATTTCTTTTTTGTAGCGACTGCATTTATCACAGGCAAAAATTTGTTGATTTGAAATAAAACATTAAATCCCACTTCTCTAGAACTGAGACTAATTTAATTAATTAATTGGAGTAAACTGATAATAATCTCCCAGAACATATATCTCTCACCATGTACCGGTGAATAACCCCATCATAGCCTCAATCTCCATGAACCCCTTCTCCTGAGTACCGCCTCGCAACATCGCCGGGAAAAATAACCAAAAGCTGGTACATGTCACAAACCCTACCGTCCCAACTGTGCCCAATATCTTGGGTGGTCGCCACCATTTTTCATGCCGGGCCCACCAACCCTCCACTGCTGTACAAATTCCGTGCAAAATGAAGAATAATAGCACCTCGCTGTTTGGCGGAAGGAGCGTGATGTAGTAAAACATCAACTCATGCATTATGCCTGATACTACGAATGTCGCTATAACCGCTGCCGGTCGACCCATAAAAGATCGCACCGGGTCATATACTGATGGCCGAAGAATGGCAGAGACCATCAAGTTCCACCGCCGGCCCCAGAAATCATGCAACGAGCTGGAAAAATATGGTTTATTGAACTGTGGCTCAAGCTCCATGCCAAGTATTGCCCCTGCCAGAATAGCAGCAGTTGCGAGCATTACTTCTAGTGATAGGTATATGTGGAAACATAACATGACGAGAACTACATTGGGATGTATTTGGTTTTTGAAACGATACAAAGATATTAGACCGGCAAACAAGGCAGCTTTGATTGTGGTGGATAGAAGATATTTTGGAGAGAGAGAATGGAAAGATGATTGTTTCTTTGAATAAGTCAGGGTAGGTAATTTGACCGGTAGAGAAGCGAGAGAAATGAAGGAAATCAGAGGGAGAGATGGGTCAAGTGGACCCCGGCCGAAGCAGAGAAGAAGCAACTTGAACAAGCACAGCCAGGAAACGAAAAAGCCAGTGTTGGTACGGAAGTGAATGCTGGTGAACAGCATGGGAAGGAAAGGAAAGAGTACAAGTAAAGGTAGAAGAGGGATTAAGCGTGGGAGGCCGGGACGGAGACGGGACGAGACAAAACGGGCATAGGTAATGGATAGAGCTACCACGGCTACAACTCTGGGGATGGCTCGGAGCTCCGAATGAACATCCATGGGGATGGCTTAGAGCTGAAATGGGGGAAGGGATGAATAAGGATGAGATCCAAATCTGGTTTTCATATGATACGCATGGTTGAATTTTCTTGATGAATATATGTGAGTTGACTTCCTCCCCCTCACATTGGACCAGAACTTCATGGAGTTGCTACGGGCTTTTCCTCAAAAAAAAAAAGAAAAAAAGAACTTCATAAGTGAATAAAAGAAAAGAATAAATTAAGGTGGTTTTCTTTCTCATTGCATGCACAAGAAAGTGTTGATATTTACTCATATAAATGACTGGCACAGAAAATTTACAGCGACATTCATACAGTGCTGTACCAAATTTATGTCTTAGTGAAGAGTCTTAAAGAATTTGGTAGCACTCCAGAAAAGAAAAATAGAATGTCACATGCTGCATCTTCTGCTATGGGATCTTTTGTGGCAAATGAACGAGTCTACCAAATTAGTTTTAGTTAGCTGACACTGACAGCATGAGAGATTTGCGATTGCAGTGCTCAGCCACTCATACTCCCTCTGTACACACCAAGCTTTCCCTATACATATGCAAATAATTTGAGCAGCTATAATAATCGTGACATGCGTGGAAGTATAAGGTAATAAAATATTATCATGACTTACAAAAATACTACACAATTAAAATACTTCCCGATGGATATAGTGGTACTAAAATACTATATATATGATACGCGCAAGCTTTTAAAATACATAAATTGGACGTGGCAATTAAACCAATTAAATAGTTTTTTTTACTACTGCAGTTAAAAATTCTATGAAGGCACTTCGCTAGTAAATAAAAATTGTACAACAACTAAATCGATTAAATCATTAAATGACACTTTGCAACTAACCCCTCATCGGAATGAAAACTTTTAAAAATTCAATATAATTCAATAGAATAGAGTTCACTAGAGATGATTTAGAATTGAATTTTTGTGATTAAATTGTAATATCGCTAAAATAGAATTCAATCTTCAGTTATCTAGAAAAGACACTAATGTATTTTAAATTACTTCATTGTCATTTATCAAGGGTTTGAGAAAACAATAGAGGAAAAGATATATTACCTTGTAAAAAAAAAAGAAGGAAACAAAAAAGAAGAGGAGAAAAACGAATAATATATTGTCAAATATTTCAGATCACGTATAACTTTTGAAATTGATGCTTCATTCTTCTACCCTGAGACGAAGAAGAGAAGGTTAATATTGAAACTTTGCCTCAGCCAGAGCAAATCTCGTCCCAATACCTTGGTTTTCAGATGGATTTCCAGACGCGATTTGGAGCGGCCAAAATTGCATGAAGTCTTTTCTTTTCTCGTTTGATTCTCTTCCGATCAGCATAGACATACGAATGAGAATTCTCTTTCGTATTTTAGGCAGAACGAATTGATTCAATCAAGGGGTAAATGCAGCTAAATTTTGTTTAAAAGGTTGCTAAAATGTATTACAAAATCGTAATACCAAACAACAATATACAAGATATAATACTAAAAATAACACAACAGAGATATATTGGCATTATTTAGAGTTAAAACACACTACAATCATGTACAGAATATCAATGAAATACACTCAACTCAAAACTCCTATTCAAACAAACCCCTAACCCTACTATTAACCTTTACCCTTTTGACCTAAAGAAACGGGATATGCAAGTGTATAATTTTCTTTTCTTTCTCTGATTTTGTCCTCCCACTAAAGACTGGTATTATGTCATACCTCTTGCATGCCAGCATCAGGCCTGACAGGATAGTCAAGGCCTTGCAAAGCTGGCATTCTTCTTACATCCTCATCAGAATAAGCAGGAATAAACCAGTATTTCCTATCGGTTCCAAATACCTAAAAACAAACCAAAAATTCAACTTAGTTGAGCCCTATTCAGTTATCAGGACCTTAAATATTGATTCAAATTACACAGCAAGCCAGAAAATGAAACCTGAGCAAAATTCCTTTTCCGGCCGAGATCATACTTCCATTTTGGAGTTGTTTTCTTCTCATATGCCTTTTGGGGAAAAAAAAAGAAAAAAGATAATTTATTTTACCATATAAGCATCTTTAAAGATTGCTTAATGACCAAAACCATACTTCAGGGTATTCCGGCAACTGTTATAAGTTCTATCTTTCAGTATTCTGCCTTCAGACACAAGAATGGGGAGCTATCAATTAGCATCGTAGTTTCTTTTAGGGATAGCAGTGATTGTTTTCTCTTTGCTTTTCTTTTTCTTGTAATCTCAACTCTCTTGAGATCTTTTTTTTTTCTTTCACTTTCCTTTTTCTTTTTCAACAATGTACCGCAATCCCAGTACAGCAATAAAGATAAGGGCTTGACCCTTATTTTTCTTCAAAAAAAATAAAGAAAAACATTTGAGGACCTTCTTTCAAAGGGTGCTTATTTCAAACACTTGCCTCGATTGTAGTAGTATTACCAGAAACCAGCGAGATATGCATGATTAGAAAGCCAAGAACACTTAAGGCAAATGCCAAGTTCAACACTACAATTGAGAAAAAAGAAATCAAATTTGTAAGTTGAGTATAGTTTTAGACAAACCGACAGAAAGGGGGAAAGGGAGGAACAGAGTCATAGTACCAAATGTAAGAAATGTAGTTGCAAGAGTGCCAGGGGTGCCAGGTATTTCCACATCACTGAAGAAGGCAATGAAGTTAGGAAGCAATGATAAGGTGACAAGTGTTGTCTCCAGAAATGTGTAAAACTGCAATTATCAAACAGAAAACATCATGTAGTAAATAACATAAACCATAATGTAATTCACAATCATTCTTAATCCGAGAATGGAACTGCAGAAGTTGGTGCTTCATATACAAAAGGCAAAATGCTCAACTAGTCTGGCAACTATGTGGCAAACTTGGTCATTTTGTAAGTGTATCACTAATGTTTTACAGCACGAAATGGAGATGACTGCTTTAACTGAAATGGAGAAACAGCTGTTGATAGAACCTTAAAAGTTAAAAGAAGATTACTTCTCCAACAAAAAAAAAAGAAAAGAAAAAATCCCCCCTCTTCCACCATTCAAGAACCTTAGGAAGAGAGAACACAAAATCATGGTGGAAGATAAACCAGCTGTTGATAGAGTTAGGCCCTCTAATTCAGACTGCAGTACCTAAAATATTCAAATCAGAACCCAACTGCTGATCTGGAAGAAAGGTAAATTTACTGGGCTGAAGGAAATGCTAAAAAAATGCTTTCTCATGCTTTAGTTAATTCATTTAGTAATGTTGTGTGTATTTTCAGGTTATTTCCAACAATGATCAAATCTTGCTTTTCTTCTTCAGGTACAGGAAATGGTGAAACAAGGAACTAAGAGTTTGTATGTGTTCTAGTCGTGCAGAATAGATTGATGGATTTTTTTTTGTTTAAGGAGAAATTGTTTCTTGCCAATACATGAATCATCTCTTACATAATATGTGGTAACAGAGTGAAGAAAGAAAAAAAATTAGGAGAGAGAACAGAGGAGAAGTTGAACCCCCCAATAGGGAATTGACTCTTTTCCCCTCAAATGCTAGAGAAGATTTGCTTTCAAAGAAATCCTGTAATCTGAAGCTGAGAGCAAATAAGAGATGAAGAGAAAAGACAGGGTTTTGCAGCAGAAGGTAGCTAACAGAATCTTGCCGAACAGGTTGGATTTGGTGGGAATAGAATTGGCAGAGGAAAAAGACTTCTCTGCCCTCTTGTGTTCCTCCCAGCTGCTAGAGGAACGAGGTAACCTCAAGGGGCTCCAGTCAGGTCAAGAGGATCAGATTGCCCATCTTCTCCTTCCTCGCCCAAGTAACCTTCTTATTTTATTTTATTTTATTTTTTTCCCTTCTCTACCCCTTTCTGTGTAAACACTAATGTAAACTATGAAGAACTTTGATTTTCTCAAGTATTTAGAAACAGAAAGCTTTGGCCCTGCCTACTAGGAAAGAGTTAGATAAACAAAAGAAAGTATCTTTCTTCTTTCAAAAGGAGAAATTAATAAAACATGCTTGTCAGCATCATCAGGTCTCTCTTGCGAAGAGATAAATAGGGACATCTGAGAGACACAATATCCATCTGATTCCCTTCTTCTCTCTTTCTCACTTCAAAAAGGCCGAGCAAGTAAAAACAAATAATTGAAATGGTAGACAAATCAATACCAGTAAACACTACTAACTAAATGATGCCAAAACCGGTTCTATTGGAGCAAGAAAACAATCAGTAACACATGATTAGAGAAATCCATACCAGGAAGAGAAGGAAATATTTATAATTCAAAGCTCCAACACAGTTCACGACCCATACACAATGGTGATCCATTTTAAGAATGCATCTCCCACCTGAAATTAAATAGATTCTCATACTTTTAAAAAAAAAAAAGAATGGATATCAGCTTTAAGCTGATAAGCAATAGGTTTTGACAGTGCATGTTGCTTTGCATAAAATCCCATAATTATCCCCATTTCTAGGATACAAACATAATTTATTGTATTTACAAACAACCCCATAACTTGACCACTAGATGAGAGAAAAGTAATCAAAGAAGACCTCATTGTCCCATTCCACATTTCAATATAGGATATAATTTTCATCTAACTCAACCAGTACTTGCATCTCTGGTGGAACCACTAATAAACACTTCCACATCAATGACCCAGGTACCTCTAATTTGTAAAAAAAGACATGTTTTGATAATATTTTGCTATTTACATAGCAGTTGGGAGAAAAGTACCTGGATTAAAAAAAATAATCCAGGTCATAGCTTCCTTGATTTTATTTAATGCTTTCGATTTTGTTTTGATGATGGTTTCCTCACTTTGTTTTTTGTTTGTGTGTTTTAGAAGTACATCTGATAAAATAGTAAAATTCTCAGATTTGAGGAAATGTCCATGGCATATCCTTGTCTAATATTCATCCTAGAATACCAACATTTATATTGTTATCACTGATCTAGCACCTAGTTTTAAAACACATTTCTCTATAATTTTTTTCCTCTCATGCTTCATCTCTGTCTCTAACCTAGTCACTTATCGAATGAGTCAAAAATTAAAGTATTTTCTTTTTACATCTTTAAAAAAATCCATGAATTCAGCTTCCAAGTTAAAAATGGGCTCACAAACAGAGCAGTGGTGACAGCGTGGCGGCTTCAAATGGTTGCATTTTCGGCAGTATCTTACTCTTGGGCTTCCTGTGTCATTTAGGGACCCCGGTTGCAGTGGTTGACTAGCAAACTCTGGTCCAGTTAAAGGGGAGGTCTCCCCTCTTTCCTCATCCATAGGAGGCCTCCAATTTGGAGGTACACTTCCCGGGTCTGTCAATACAACAGAGAAATAGCTCCATAAAAGCATTGCCAGCTGCATTCCAAGAGATGTTAATTAGTAAAATAGGGCAGCTCAGAAGAAATATCTACTAATTTTAATATTACTTGACTGGTCCGTTCAATTTACCAACGAACTGGTCCTAGTCCTGGCATAATTCTTTCTTTTGGATAGTCAAATTATATAATTTCTCAGCTCATATGCTACCTCAACCCAGAGAAGGTGCAACAATTCAGAAAGGACCCCCCAGGTAAGTGTCAATCTAAGCTCAAATTATACACAGTCAAATTGATCATGAACCAAGAAAATCAAGAACTTGAAATCAAATCACAATCACAATCACGCTAATTAATTTCAATCGAGCCCCTCAATTCAGTGAGCAAACTAGAAAAGTAGTGAGCTCAATTCATACGAGGAGATGGAAAAGGATGAGAACAAGGAGAGCAGTGATGGGACCCACGGCCCCGGTAGTGGCGGATCCAGAAATGGCAGAGACGAAGGCGGGGCCGTAATTGCAGAGGACGACAGCGTAGTAGGTGACGCCTATAATGGCGAGCACGAGGAGAATCATGATGGATCCGAGACCCCTCAACGCCGTACAGAACTTGAAGACGTTCCACGCCATTACAGCGCCCGATCTATGCATCGATTTGCAGCTAGGGAAACAGAATCGAAATGGAAATCGAAATCCGACTCGAACGGATACTCGGAATTACGATTTGGTGCTGGGCCTTTCTCTTGTTCGCTCTCCCTTCCCCAGCTCGGTCTTGCCCTGGTGTGGATTTCTTGGGGAGGGGGGAGGCGGGTGGAGGAGGAGAGAGAGACCCAGGACTAGGAGGAGGAGGAGGTCAATGGTATTGCTATTGGTTTTGGGATTGGAATTGCTATTGGCATTGGGATTGGAATTGCTATTGATTGTGTGGACTGACGACTGACGAGGGAAAAAACGCAGTATTTTAGTTTTTATTAAATAGAAAACTTGATTGAGTGTCAAAATTGTTGCGTTAGGCCGTTGCTAATGAATCACATACTTCGAAAAAAGATACATATTTCATTTTGTTATTATATTCAAAATTTCCTTTTGGTTCGTATCAAAAAGGCCTTGAAGATTGAAGTTTAAATACTTTTATGTAGTATCAATTATGACTACGGGTTTGACATTTGCCAGAAGGTCAAGGCATCATAATTCCGGTTTCAGAGATAAATATCAGATGCACAACTATTAATATCTTAAAATCGATTAAAAAATAAACTAATCATCTTTGCTGTATTTATTCAAATAGGAAAAAATATATATTTTGGGCATATTTTTGTAGTAAGTTTCGACTTCTAGTAAAAATCTTTATTTTCTTTGCGAAGATTACAGAAAAAGAAGAAGGGGAAAAAAACATTTGCTTGTTATAGAACCTTTTTTTTCCTGCGAGTTTTCTAAATTATTAATAACAATGTTCTTGATTTAAAAGGTTTGGTAACTCTATGTAGATTTTTTTGACATCTTGAATAGTTTCGATTTTCTTTTTGAACTCATGTATTCAACGCAAAAAATATATATATTTTTATGTACAGAAAAGTTTAGACTGAAGACAGGTTTTAGTGCATGCACGCAGAATTGTTATATTCTTGTTTGATGCCTCAAAGTCGAAGCACATGTTCAATCTAAATTGTAGATCATATGCACTTGAAATCAAATATAGTATCGTCAAATGCTTGAAACTCAATATATTAGTGTCAATCGTTTGAAAATGCGGGATAGGGAAATAAAATTTCTATTTGATTTAAACATATAAAAAGATGCAACCAAGAAAAGAATAAAATGCCTGTTTTACTTTCAAAATAAGTAAATAACTCAACAGTTTAGTATTTAAATTAAACTAATCCATCTTGGTATCTCCAACTACTATAAGAAAGGATATTTCAATTTTTAAATAGGCGGAATTGGCACGTCCGTTAAACTTTCCTCATTTAAATTGAAGTTTTGACTTGACCAAATAAACAAAATGACAAAGTTATCATTTCTAAAAGTTTGATTACTTTTCTGGAACTCACTATACTACGAGGGGGAGAACGACAACGTACATTCATGTCTGGTAATCTGTGTCCAAGCCTCTTTTTCTCTCTGTGCTCTACATTCGATATGGATAAACCAAATGAAGATTGGTACAGTTTTGACTGAAACCTGCTTTCTAAAAACTGAAATAAATTCGAATAGCCTTGAAAAGATAATGAATTTGAACCCAACAAGGCATCTCTGCTTGTTAGTGGTAAAACATCGAGTCGCAAAGACTAGAGTTTTGATATAACTACACATGTTTATAATACATGACAATAAGAAGACTAGAGTTACATTCACCCCTAATTCGCCCCTAATTTGCCCCTAATGTTTATAATACATCGAGTCCAGATTTCTCCTAAACCACCTTGCAAAATTAACAGCTCGGGCACATGAGAAACTCCCAGTTAATTCAACCTCCTCCTACCTAGAGTTCACTGAAGTCTATCCTCCCCTTGCACTAAAACCTAATGTCCAGCAGTCAGGCTGTGTTGAATGATCTTACATGTCATCATCGTCATCGCGAAGACTGTACCCTTTTGCCTCCCTCGTTTCACCATCACTACCAGCTGAGTGGGAAGGGCTTCCACGGCGTTTCTTTATCACCAGTTCCTCATCTTCGTCAGATTCTGAAAAGGCCCTTCTCTTTTTAACTACTCGAGATGAGGAGCCACCCTGCAAAAAAACCCAAAATATTCACTCAGACACAGATCATCAAAAGCAAGAATTTAGTTATTGTCAGTGCAGCACCACTTCACATCTCCAAGCAATGTTCCTGCTACAGCATGTTGACAGACTACACTTGTCTGTACTACACACACCACAGTACACCAGCAGTCAAAATTTAGTTCCTCTTTTCTGATCACAAATATTCGATACATCAAGTGCTTAAAGAATACTTCATAGTAAAAATAATTCGAAATAATTCACTGAACTCACAGGTGGACCCTTGTAAGCAGAAGTTCTATGATCATTTCAGTTTTTCTTTTTTGGGTGCCCCTGCACAATTTTAAAACACCTGATATATTTTTTGTACTTACCATGTCATCAACATCAGAATCATCAAATCCAGCAGCTGCCAGCAAATGATCTGGCGACTTAGGTGCAGGCCCTGCACCATCATCTGATCCATTTGCTGGATTATCAGCGTACTCTCTCTCCTCAGCCTCATCTTGAGACTTGTCGTTGTACTCCACCTCAGCATATCCCTCATCATCCTCATATTGTGACTCCATTCGCTTATCCTTTTTCCTCCTCCTGCCACCACCGCTGCTCTTGCGCCTCTTTCTCTCTCCTCCCTCCTCATCATCTTGTCTCGATCGATCTCTCCTCTTGCCACCAGAAGCATGGGTTGAGGTCTTCCATTGCTCCTGCCAAACAATAAAATAAAAAGACATAAAGCAGAATTAAAGTTGCGAAAGGATAATCTTTTTCCAAGGATTGGATGACTTTTTCTTTAGTGCAGGTTTCAACATAAAAGAAATCAATACAAATTGTCAGTTTCCATGTGTCACAGTCAAGAAAAAGGTCACTTTTGGACTTACATTAAGAAATGATTGCTCCAATGTATAGAGAACTTTTAATGTTCTTGCTTTAAATATTAATCGCGATAAAGACATTTATCAACGAGGGGACATTTCTATGTTATTTTCGCCTAAACTGTACGTACTACGTACAAAGTATGTTCACTGCAGTTGGGAGTAAGAACTTCTAACAGGTAAGATTCTCCAATCATCTCTCTCTCTTAAATTTTCTAGCCAACAGGTAATCAGAGAATAAAACTCAGGACCGCATACTTTGTTTGCAATCCAAGCTCTATATGGCTCCGAAAAGAATGAAAGCTTGTCATTTTAGGACTTCCCCAAATTTTTTATTCCAGAATATATTTCTGAGTTCTAAAGAAATGGAAAAAATATTACGAAATGGGAAAGTGAATTTTAGCATTTTTGCTTCAGGGGTTTTTAAAGGAATTTAATATAGCAAGTTTTGTTTTGCGAACTTTCCACATCTAATAGTATTGTGATTGTCTGTTTCGCTTTTCTTTCATACATGAAGAAATCAAAGTATAGTGATTGATTGGATGAGTATGTTGCAAAAGTGCCAATGTAAACTTAAATGATCTTGACAATGACACGACGAACAAAACTCTTTTCTTGCATGTGTTTTTTCCACAGATTGACTGACATCACACTCAAAGCTTGATTGTACATTACTCTTTCTTCTCTTTTATGATGTCCACCATTTCTTCTCTTCCATCAAGATTAGAAAAAACAAAAGTTCTATCTTTCAATGGAAACTTCACGAGTCATATAGAAACTAGCTCGTGATAAATAGGTGCAAGACCTCCGTGAGATCAAACAAGATGAAGAACATCTACAGAACGGACATACACTGAAATTCATTGCAATCTTTTCTCCCATTGCATATTGCCTCATAGATTATCATAATTAAGTTGGTTGTTCTCTGAGTTAGCTTTTATTAACAAGTACATTATATTTAACTACTACTTTCTTGCCTAGCAATAAGACCTTAAGGTGACGATATATTAAAATAAATGATAAAATATAGCATACCTACCCTTTCTCTTACAATTTCTGTAGAAAAACTGAAGTTACCTCTATATTTTGCTCAGACACTGTAACATAGACACAAAAGTATTAAAACATCATTCCGACAGGACACCCATTTGTAAAGATCAAGAATATGTTCACCTACACAAATTGGTCATTTGTGAGGATAAATATATTTGAAGAGTTTTTTCAAAACAAATATTTATATCGCACTATGCAAGATACCTTTAAGTTGGATAGAAGAAGTACAATCAAAATACAGAATTCATCTCTATTCAGAATTCCCTATTCTATCTATCAGTGCTCTTATTGTCTCAGAGGAAACCATTTTATGCAAAGCATATGACAGAAAGGCAAAGAATTCATCGCATTCACTCGCCCTAATGTTGTTATTATCTTAACCTTGAAAGTGATTTCAGATATAAGAAGTGATTGTTCTAGACAAGGAAAGTGATTTCAGATATAAGAAGTAATCATTCTGAAACTTCGTGCTGAAAAAAGGAAAGTGTGAACTGTGAATCAGAGGAGGAAGATTGACAAGCTGAGTAAAACACATGCAAGGAGTGGAGGAATAATAGAAGGGAGGACTTTTTATGAAGAAACGATTGGCAAATTACTGATATTGCACTTGCCATATCAATTATACAAGCTAAGGACAATAGTCATTTAGAACTACAAAAGTTTGTTAGCATAAAAATCAGAATATCTTTCTTTTTGGTATAACTCCATGTAAACATATTATTTAGGTGGTGCTGTAACTCACAAGCCGTGAAGCTGGATGCCTACATGCATTTAGTAAACAGTCACCGTATAATGTACAACATAACAACCCTCCTAATTCGTGTCTCACTAATTTGGTCAAATCTTATATAAATTGCAGCTGCCTCTTCTTTTCATTATCTTAAGCAGGATAATATTCTTAGTATAGTTGCCTGTTGCATATTAATTACCACTGCTTGCATTTAATCCTTAAAAAGCTTGTTGGTTTTTTGTTTGTTAAAGAAGTCCTAAAGCACTGTATATTGGCAATACTACTCTTTTGTTCCCATCAGCAAAGTAATAAATTTTTCATTTGCTACTATATCCACATCCTTATTTGCAGTTTCAAGAAAAAAAAAAGAAGTATTATACTAACAACTCTGTATTAAACTAACCACTCTGCTTGGGTGAAGTTCCAACCAGCAGCTAGCTCGGTTTTATGGCTAAATTGAGTTTTGGATCAAACCAAACACAGTAAATAAAGGAAATAAGAAATTCAGTTCAGGAATCAACCTTAACACGCTCAAAACGCTCTTCCAGTTGCTTAATTTGTTTTAGTTCATCCTCCTGCTTTCGCTTTTCAGCCTGTTCAGAAAATATAAAATAAAGTAATGATTCTCTAACCAAGAAAACAGTTCCCAAATAAACATCAAATTATCTACCCACCACAAGGCGAACAAACTGAGCATGTTTGCTGCTGCTACCTTTCCCCAGGCAAAAAATCACAAAGAGGTTGGAACATCATGAAGCATTGTAGAACATCAGCCAACAAAAAAGAAGGGGGATATTGAATTAAATCCCGATCATTGATTGTTTTACTTCCAAAATTGCATATTTAACTCCATTTCAATATTTCAAAAAAAAAAATGATTTCAATAATTGGGCCTTTTCCAAATTTCAGGCAGTGAGTAGATGATCCATGGTTAGAATGTCTTTTTTTTTTTAAAAAAAAGAAAAGATATCAGAAAAGCAGCAATATATTGTACAATACAAAGGCACAAGTTAAGACCTGCAACTTCCGCTGCTCCTCTGCCTTGCGGCGTGCCTCCTCAGCAAGGGAGACTTGACGGGCGAGCTCAAGTCTCTGGCGAGTCTGCTGCTCTTCACGCTCGGCAGCCTCACAGTGCACCTTGGCAGCCTCTAACAGGTGCTGACAGTACTCCACATGCGTCCCAAACTTCTTGTCATCAAACCCATGTGAATGGTAGTATGTACACCCACACAGCTGCTTAAACATCCTAACTGCATTCTCCAGCTCAGACAATGTAAATCGAATCTACAGTTTTGTTTCATAAAAACGAGTATCAGATAGTACTAAAATAAGATCGCATCAGAATGCTCAGCATAAATCAGATGCTTTTGGAGTTGCTATTTTTCTCTCTTTTTTTAAATATCCATACTAAACACCAGAAATGTAGATATTAAAAACCGAAATTCTAGATATTAAAATCAGAAAGTATAGATATTAAAAAACAGTATGGATCAGTGTGCAATGCTGCACCGCTGGCATTCATACTATTCAGGTCAGGTCTAATACTGTCCAAATCAGCCGTCCTATTCAGGTTATTTCCCACTAATATAAATATAATTACATTTTCCTTTGTAGTTCAAACTGTGTTTCTAATTGCTGGTTGGTGACTACTATACAGGACCAGGTAGCATTTATCCAACTGTGCTGATTCTCGTTGTACCGGTGTATCTACCAATGCCAGATTAACATCTGAAACCTTTCATCTGAAAGAATTAAGTATCAATGCCAATAATAAAATTTCAAGTTAATTTAAAAATATTTAAGTTCCAGGGGAGAACCTACATATAAAGGGATGACACTGATTTTGATTACCTCATCAGCAGTTCGCTTGGTCTTCTGAAGTGTGGAGGCAGAGTACTTCTGCATAGCGACACCTGTATTGAATCTTAAGGTAGGGTTGGAAGGGGCAAGGTGGAGAGCCCGCAATAAGGACTTTTTGCAATCCTGCCACTGTTCTGCATCATACTGTGCACGTGCAAGATAAAGAAGTATCGTGCTGTCTGTCCCATTGTAGAATTTGCGCAAGCAGTTTTGGTACTGTAAAACAAGATTTCCATGACTTCCTTGAGTATAAAGTTTTCCATAACTATCTGATATAAGGGGAAAACTTGTGTATATATGGCAGCAGAAAAATCATAACAAGCTTGCTTACCATCTTTATTGCAAGAGAAAATTGGCCTTGCGCTAAGTAGATATGGGCCAGATTAACCCATACATCTGGCATCTGAACAAGTGCACTTCCTGATGCAGCAGCTTCTTGTACCTGGGTATCAGAAAAGAAACTCAGTCACACAAATCAAGGAGAGAATCAGAAAAATAGACACTAAAATATGCAATATTAATATATTTACACTATCCATAAAAATATCACCATATAGGCATATATTATACAACGCCAAGAAAAGATTGCAACATATTAAATGCTGACTAAAACTTTGGTTGTCCCTAAACCCTAAAGCCAGCAAAAACTAATAAAATTGTACTTACCTGAGTAAAAAGGTCTTTTGACACATCAAAATGACCTTTCTCAGCAAGCACGATTCCTGTCCCATTAGCAGCATACATGTTTCCCTTATGCTCCTTCAAAACCTGCAAAAGAAAAGCAAATTAACAAAAGAACATGATAATAAAGAAACTACAACAGAACTTACCTTAGTATATAATTCTTTTGCTTTTTCAAGATGAGTAGCCTCCAATTTTGGGCCCTTCTTTTCAGAGGATCTCAAAGCTGCAAAGTAGTTCCAATTTCCCTGGCAATTTTATAATTTAACAATAACAATTAATAATATTCTTTTCACGAAAACAATTAACAATATTGACTACAAAGAAAGATTTGAGTACTCAAGGATGAGAGCAAAATACAAGGGCGAGATTGGAATATGAATCTTTGCCACCAGTTGCATCTTTGGCCGCACGGATAGTGTCCTTGGCCTTGACCCAGCCATCACTCTTCAACTCAAGATCAGCCAACATGCACAGTGCATGAGGATTTTTTTCATCAACTTTAAGGGCATCTCCAACCTAGAAACAGAACATAAAACGTCGATCATTCAAACATTGAATTTTAAGATAATAAGAGATGCACTTAAGTCCTCTATATTGGATGTCTTTCTATAAACTTCCCAAAAAGTTAAAATTAGAATTGATCAACTTAGAAAACGCTTTCTTTGGTATGGAGGTAGAAATGTAAGGAAAAAAATTGCTTTGGTAGCATGGCCAGTTGTATGTTAAAGTAAATAACAAGGTGGCTTAGGTGTTATTGATTTAGATATCATGAATAAAGCTCTATTGGCTAAATGGTTAATCCGATTTAAAGATCCAAATGCATCTGGCATTTGGAAGGATCTTCTCTTAGTTAAATATAGAAATTGTAGGAATTCTATTTCGTTTTCTCCTTTTTGGAAAGATGTGATGCAGCTACAAGATATAGTTGCTGTTAGTATTGATAAGATAGTAGGTAATGGGGTTTCTACCTTATTCTGGTTAGATAGGTGGATTGGAAATTGTAACCTTGCTACCCTCTTTCCTTCTCTATTTACCATAACACAAGATAAAAATGTTACTGTTTCTTCTGCTCTATCTGGTAGAACTTTGCAACTTAACTTTAATAGACAACTAGTGAATGTTTATTTAGATGAATGGCACCAACTACAACAACTCATAGGTTCATTTACCTTATTCCCCGTCAGTAAAAGATGATATTATATGGAGATAGTCCTCTTCTGGCAAATTTACTGTACATTCTCTTTATCTTTGGTTACAGATTGGTGGCATAGTAAATAAAGAGTATGAAGTCATTTGGATTAGTTAGGAGAGATAAGATTTTGACCAAATCAAATTTGTTGAAAAGAGGCTGGATTGGAGATCCAGCTTCTGTCTTCTGTGGGAAATTAGAAACAGCTGACCACTTGTTTGTTCAATGCTCAGTTGTGAATGCTTCATGGCAACGGATAGCAAATCATAATAATTTTATCTTTTCAGGAATTACTTTAGAGGATATTTGGTGTATTGACTCTGGCATTCCCCTAAAAAATAGGTTTTTGGTCAAATTAATTAGAGGGGCAGTGATCTGGACTATCTGGCTTGAAAGGAATAAAATTTGTTTCACTGATCATAAGTGTACAAATCTCTGGTCAATAGGAATGCAAATTATAAGTTTTGCTACCTTTTGGTGTAAATATAGTAAAAATGCAAATATTATGAATTTATCACTCATGTCACCACTGGATATAGAGCAACTCCCAATACAGGTGGCATTTGGGGTAGAGGAACTGGTAAGGAAACCCCCCTTGGGTCTGGAAAAGAGGATAATCAGATGGGCACCTAAACTTTTTTCAATTTTCTAAGGAAAGCTGTTTTTTTTAATCAATGTTGTTTTCTAGTCTTCTGATACTATGCTTTTGTCGTTTTTATAGACAAGTAACTAGGCAGTTTTGTATGATAATATAAATTGTATGGTTTTGTTGTGTACCAGTGGTTTGGTACAAATTACAAACCTTAAGAGTCTGTATGTTTTTTTTTTTTCAGTTTTAATGAAACTAGTGGATATCATCCACTTTTATCAAAAAAACAAAGAGATGCACTTTAGTCATACCAGCTCAATGCTCAGCTGGAAATCTTGTCGAGCTTTTGCTATGGCTGCAAGCCTCAGGTAAGCATCTACATAACCAGAATACTGCGAGGGAAGAAAAAAAAACTTGTCAGATATATGCATAGGACACCTAGCAATATAAAATTAACTTAAATACTGTCCTGATGGATGAAAATAGGGAAGTAAAATAAAAACTTAAAACAAATCCACAAGATAGCATATTAAACCTGGTCTACCTGACATCTATTTTAGGTACAACTACACATAGACATACAAGAGGGAGGAGTATGAGAGTAGAGAGACCTTGAAAATGATAAAACGATACAAGATGATGGCCTTGCTGGAATCATGACGCTGCTCCAGTAGCCTAGCATAGTTGAAGAGCGTGGTGACCTTGTCCCATGGTAGATCAAGGGACTCACCATCTTCTTCCAGCTGGTGAAACAGTCCCAAATCCCTTAAATTAAGGGCATTTCCATTGATATTGACCTTAGAATTCTCTAACTTCTCATCCAAAAAAGACATCCAAATCCCATCTCCCAGTGCCTCCTTGAAGGTTTGTTCTGCCAACTGAAAGAAGCAAGAAAACTATTATAAAACAAGCCCTACAATATCACATAGCATTGCACCTTTTTTTTTATGGAACTATTGGGTTATCAATCATCAACGAAATGATATGCATTAGTCTATAGCTAAAATTGTGAATTCATCTCTATTGTATTAGTGACATGGTGCAACAAAATATCCAAACATCTAAACAAAACAAAATATCCAAACATCTAAACAAACCTCAAAGTCCTCCTTTTCAAAGTGCAGGACACCAATGGTGTTGAGTAATTCTATTGGTATGTCTTCGCCGCTCTTCTTTAAAAGATTCCGAGCCTGCCAATGATTACAAAGACACCAAGACTATTACATTTATAGCTTAACTAAACTCCTAATTAAAAATATTTAAAGAAAAATTACTGTTTTCAAAGCTTCCAGGGCAGCATTAGAATCTGTAGGTAGCAACAATTCACCGAGCTCTAAAAATGCCTGCATCAAAATTTAAAACAAATAAACAAACTTTGAAAATTTCAGTAGAAAACCATGAGAAACAACTGCCAATTAATGATGCACAAACATCTCTTGCGAATAAATACTATCTTTTGCTTTCTACAAGGCTGGGACATCCAACTTTTGTAATGCTAAATTTGGATGCTGAAACACTAGACTTGAATTCACATACTCGTACAACACAACACCCCTTGCAAGTATATAATATCTTTTGCTTTCTACAAGGCTACAAGGGAAACATCCAACTTTTGCAATGCTAAACCTGGATGTTGAAACATGAGAATACTCACATACTCCCAGCAAAAGAGATTACAAGCAATAGAATAAAGGAAAAAGGAACCCTAATCCTAACCTGTAAATACCCCATATTAAAAACTTAGAATTAAATGGAGCATGAAAGGGAGCAAAATGAATAATGCTTTACCTGAGAATCTTTTGGGTCAATACGAGTGACCTTTTTGAATGTTTCTATGGCCTTCTCAGTCTGTCGTTGTTGTGCATGAATGTGCCCTATGGCCTTAGGAATGAGAAGAAAATTCCATTTACTATCGTAAAACCTCTAATTCATAAGATAATACAACAGATCTTTTTGAAGCATAAGTAACAGATTTGAGTTATTTTTCCAAACTGACCTTCAAGCTCTCAACATTTTCAGGGTACACTTGTAATACTTTTTCAAAGCTTGAAAGTGAATTCTTTAAATCTTTCAACTTCAACTGAGTCTGGCCCAAACCTGTGGAAGGTAAGTTCAGTAAAAACAAGGGAATTGCAGTAGTAACAATTAATTGCTGTTTTGGCCTACAGAACCAAATAGACGAACTAAACAAAATGGAAACCATTAGCTCAATATTTAGATTAGGAACAAAAGATAGAAATGTATAAGGCGTCATACCGTAGAAAGGCAGTATAAAATCCTTGGGTCTTTTTATTTCTTTGGCCGCAGCCATGTAGTACCTACCAGCCTTATCATAATCCCCCTATTGCACCAAAATCCCAAAAACTGAACATAAGAATTTTGTGAGGGAAAAAAAAAACACATCGAAATTACAGAATAGGCAGCATTTTCCAAAAGTTTTATAACCAACAGAAGTCATAACATAGGAACTTGATGTAAAAGAATAAAGATACCCACTATTCCCTTCATTTAATCATCCCGACAATTTCTTTCCAACATTTTAAGAACCTAAACAATTGATAAATTCAAGTAAACAGTGGCTTCATCTGAGGATACTCAGCAGGGAACATTTATTCAGAAAATGGTTCCATAAACAAGTACAATATTCAGCAAGTTATTCATTGTTCATTGAAAATGGTATTTCTGCAAATAGAAAAACAATTTTTGATTCCTCCCAAGTAAGTTCACCCATCATGTTGCATCCAAAAGTCCTTGAAATAACATAAAATTAATAAATAAAAATTATGCAAATGCACAAGCATTTACATCTATCCCAAGGTAATTCAGAAAGAGAATCAACCTTCGAGTGGTAAGATCGGGCAAGGTTGTAGTATGCTTGGGACTTGAGGAGAAGATGGTCCCTGCTGTTCTCAAGGGCAGTCTCCGTCAATTGCTCCACCAGGAAATGTTGCCCGGTGAAGAAGAAATGGTTTGCCAGGTGGTTTAACACCATAGGATTCACCGGATCCCTGTCATGTGCCAGTTCCATCCTCTCAACTCCCGTCCTTATGTTTCCAGCTACCAAATTTATTTACAATAGATAAGGTTGTAAGGGCCCTAATACCAACTTTGTTTAGAAAATCTAAATGACAGCTAGATTAGGCTCAACTTTAGACAAGTTTAGACAATTAAATTAGAATTTATGCACATTTTGCTACAACAGAATATGATTGTCTAGCTTGCAGTATACCGTATAGGCAACTTAAGGACTTTAAATAAAAATGTTGTTCAATTGATTTACCTTCATTTGTTTGTATATCCATAATACCAAGGGCCACATTAGCCTCCACATTGTCTGGATCTAGCTGCATTAATTAAAGAGTGTGTATCAGCATAAATTAGTTTCAAGCTTACAGGCAAATTCAAAATCTGAAAAGAAGTAAAGGTAGTCAGCTTACCTGCAAAACCCTGTTAAATGCCTGGCGTGCCTTCCCAAGTTGACCAAGTCGGTATTGGCAGTAACCAATTCCAAGCCTCACAACTGCAGGGCAGCCCGGGTGTAGACGCAATGATGTCTGACATGAATACAAGTAACTTATTTGTTTATTTATTTACATTATCTTTTTAAGGGAATATTACTTCAGATTGTTCATTCAGCTGAGGACTCAATTTGTCTTGGAAGAAAGGTTTCACCAAATAACAAGAAGAAGCTCCTTTTGGGCCCATTCCAAACTGACACGGTATTGCATCTGTTGAGACCTTCCAGTGGTATATACCAGGTATTATGATAATACATGCTAATTGCAAACAATATTCCTATATTAAAATAGAGTGCCTAGTACTAAAAAAAGAATACTTCTTAACTTTTGAAAGACTACCATACCTTGTAGTTTTCCAGAGCCTTCTTATAGAACTCCTGAGCTTTCTTGATATTCTCTTCTCTCTCACCCATCATGAAAAACACACAAGCCTTCAAAGATAAAAATATTAGTCGAAGTACAGAAAAGAGAACCAATACAAAAGAGTTACCAAACGCACAGGGGCAATGGTTAAATACCTGACCAAGAAGACCAGGGACATGACTAGGACTATAGTCCAACACTATTTTGAAATTTTCCTTTGCTTTCTCAAGTTTGTCAAGTTCATCTCTAGCAATGCAAAGCAGAGCTGTATGATCAAAGGATCAGAAAGAAAACAACAATGAGATGACCTTTTTATTAGGTCATTTGATAATATTTACCTATTTATTTGTCTTTAGGTACTGACTGCTGGATTCTTATTTTGTTTCACTGGATGAAGACTTATCCATGTGTACAAGCAACCTAATGTGCTTATTGTTTAGGTCATAGCACTGATGCAACAAAGAGCATTTAGGCGAAAACAAAAGAATATTCTTATAAACATTCAATAAAATATCATCAACTGATGCAGAAAACAATGCAAGTTTACAATTCAATTATCCAAAAAAACGAAATATCCATAATTAATGAACAAATGTGGGAAAACTATATTAAAATAATAAGAAAAAATAACCTTCATTAAGCCAATTAATTTAACAAGCTTTCTTGTTGAAATTGACAATTTTTTATTGTTTAAGCCCATTTTCTTTTATAAAAAAAAAAGAACTTTAGCAAACACAACCAACAGTTAGCAATATCCACTGATGAAATGCAATAGTGGTTGTGTTGCTACGAGCAAAATTTTTGATGAAGTTGCAACATAGTACACTATCAATTGGTGAAATGGAAAGTGTATATTCCATTGAAAACTGGAAACAATGCCCCTAACTACAATAAGCTATTCATTTCCAAAATTCCTAATTTACCAAATTTAAACAAAAGTGGGGGATAATACAGTTATTGATGCATTCACTTCAGCATTTTTACCAGTTAGAAATTATTTGTCAGCAACACAAAACGCATTGCAGGTATTTGCACATGTAAGAAATCTTTGGTTGCTATTTGCAACCAACAAACTGAAATTCAAGATATAACAAGCAAATAGGTGAAATGCTTTTACCTTTTCCAATCCAGGTAGATGGTTCAATAGCATCAATTCGAGAAGCCTTATTGTAGTAACTGGTAGCCATGACAAAATTTCGTTCCTTCTCCTCTGCAGGACCTGTTGTTGCCAAAAAGGTGTAATACGACCCCAAGGCATTTAATATGGAGATCCTCTCGTACTTCACATCAGCATAGTACTCGTCAATTTCTGCATATTTTAAGAAAAATTAGCACAAAGATTAGGTAAGATACAAAAGCTTAAGTATAAGATAAAAAAGGACTACGTCAAACAAAAATTAGATAGGGAAGGAAACAAGAAGCAAGGAACCTGGGCCTGATCCTTCATCCAAAATCTGCAGAAATTGATCTATTTTTCCTTGGTTATAGTACTCTCTCTGCAATAGAGCAAAGATTACTCAGAACAATCCACCAATTGCAAATTAAAGACTTTACAATGACACTTCATCATATGATAATTATAAAGTTACTGTGGAGATATCGACTTTCATTCTAATAAAGCCACCCTGTTGCAACACATTACAGTGCATTCATGCAAAGTATAAGCGGTAAATAAAATGAGTAAACTATCTACTCAATGAAACGCCTAAATACAAGATGAGAGGGAGGGAGAGAGACTGATTCGTACAGCAATAACTAGCCAGAGATCGAGAGGAGCTTGCTCGGCCTTGAGTATATCGAGTATATCAGCTGCATCTCGAGGCAACTGATCCAACGCCACGCAAACCTCCTCCTCTGAATTTTGCACGGGAATGTAGACACTGCCCGCCATCCCTGGATCAGACGCTACAAGGGTTCGCTTGAATCGGAGGAGAGACTCACCTTCCTTCTATTTGATTTGCTTTAACCCAAGCAAGAATCAACGGGGAACCCGATTAACGACGGGGAGAGAGAGAGAGAGATGGCCAGATGGGCGGCCGCCGTGAAGCATCCAGTATGTTTTATTAATTGAAACTTTAAAGGAAAAAGAAAATGGGTCTGGGTCTGGGTCTGGCGGGCCGGATCCCATAGTCGCAGGCCGCTCCGCAAATATAAAATTCATTGACTAACTAAACTGATTATCCAGTTTGAAACATTTATAATAGTTACTTCTTTTTCGCTATTTTTATTTACAAGAAATCAAAATTTTCACATAAATGGATTGAGGAAAACTATTACAGTATTTGTGGCTGAAATACTGTAATATAATGAATATTAATTATAAACTGCACAAACAAATTACTATGTAATGAATATTAATTAAACATGGAAAATTTTTGCAATCGAGTGCATATGATCTTCATGCAACTGAGTGCAGCATGGCAGGGATCCAGATCGAAAAAGAAGGGGAAGAGAGTAGAATCGAGTTCGTAAAACCTATAAAAGCTATTTGTTGAAAAATTTGAAGGAAACAATATTTTGTTTTAACTTGGCAAAAGAAAAGTATTTCACTCTATTGTAAAATTTTCTCTATATAATCCTTGTTTTTCAAAATTTTTTTTAATATCAAGATTTTCCAATAAGATTGAAAAAATTCTTCGCATCATGCCAATGCTATTTTGTTGAGATTTGCATCGTCAAAATCTCCCAGTTAAGATCCTAACTTTGATGATACAAACAAATGATATGTTCATTCATAAATGGAAAAAAATCAATAAAAAATTACATGACAGCTCATGCAAATTGGAGAGGACAAAACAGGGAGCATAGGGAGCATCGTATCAGTGTCTCTGAAAGTTTACAGGTAAATTCTATCCTTTGCTTTTGATTTTTGTTGGGGACATGCATATATTTAGCGTTTACACAAACTATCAGCATTTATATATAAACGTGGATCCGTGTGCTTTGTATGTTAGCATCCAAAACATCGTCTCAACCAGTATCATCAAGAAACGAATATGACACGCCTATATATAAATGTGTATGTGTGCGTGTTCTTGGTCCTCACATCCACATAAATTAATTATTCATACAAATTAGTCTAACACTCCTTAATTTCCATCCTTGCACACATTCAATTTACATAACTACTTAATTTCCATCTCACCTTTGAGAATTATCTACGACACGAATACTTCTGCTCTTTCCAACTTGAGCTTTATGACCACCGCACAAAACCTTGCACTTCACCATGCAAGAATTCGACGTGTATACATGAAATCCTGGAACAACCAATAATTTAACAGTAACTGGTTGCGTAATTTCCATGTCATCCATTGCAATGTCTTCCATGAACCGTGAGTCGAAACTTGTGCCCTGGTCAACACGCAAAATGGGTACCGGCGGGTGAACAGACCGTGCCAGGAGCTTGACAGCCCATGCCGACTTGGCAGCACCGAAGAATGTACGAAGGATGTGCTCTGGCCAAACACGTGGAGCCCACCCAAGTGACCCAACCACCTCGCTCATCCGTCTATCGCAAAACCGGCTTAGCCTATCACTGTAGTGACGTGTCCCTTTGGTGAGGACCTGGAGATGAACAGAGAGATACCGTCAAATTGAACAAGATGTTTCCGCTCTGAATTGAAGATAAGTTGAAATATATATATATAATGGAACTGATCTTCCATTGAGCTAAAATTTTGAAATATTATTGAAAAAAGTTAACTGGCAATGTCTAATTTAGGATGAATTTAAATACTAACATTGGCTATGAATCTATGATTCGGGTTGGAATTCTGGTTTCAGCTGTTACTAATAATGAAAAAAGTCACAAGCAAATAATAATAATAATATTAATAAATAAAATTACAAAAATATGTAATAATGATTAATATTACAGTACCTGGTCCCAGTTAAGCGCTTGCACTGACTCGAACTCTGACTGGTTCAACTTACACCGGGCAGATGGGTCAGCAATTTGCATCTCATCCTCATCTGTCAATTCAAACCCAGAATAGAAAATCCGGTTCAGTAGTGCCTCCATGTGGTGTGGAAGCAGAAATGAGGGGCTAACAAATGGCCTCACATGACCGGTGAGCGTACGTGCGAGCATCCTGACAGCTGACCTGGCTGCTGAGACCGATCGAAGAAATCTTTCGGTTGATAACGAACCAACAATGCTTGGCACGTCATTTTGGGCAGCCAGCTCTCGGCGGAGCTCTGGAATAACATTTATATTATCATGTTTAGGACTTAAACCGTTCTTATTAATGTTTTTGTTGATATTAAGAAAAAAGAAAATTCATCACTGGTCAGAGTTACATGATTATATATATTACTTTCAATTATAACAAAAAAAAAGGCACCTGAGATAGTCTGTCTGAGGCGGGAGGCTTCGACCACTGCCTCATCACGCTTCCGAGCTGTTGCTAAAAGTTTCTTGGAAAGCTCAGTGGCAACAAGTCGCCATTCATCACTTGTATCGGAGGTTGACTGACGACGACTCTGACGATCACTGCTCTTTTCTAAAGGCACGACTGACGGGCGACAGTCAACACAAGAAACAGAGTGGCTGTTCAACTTTTGCTTTCTTTGAGGCACTTGTGGTGGCAGTGGTGGTGGAAATGGCTCCCCGAGGTGGTGGGGCCCATGAGCGGAAACCTCCTTCATAGTACTTACGGTGGTTCTACCCGGGGTCATTCTCTGTTGGGGCTTCTTTTCTTTGTTCTCTTCTGTTAATTCTTCCTGTCTGCGTCTCTGTAATGCAAAGAAAGCATGAGAATCTTGAAATTAAAAAAAAAATATTGGAATGCAATAAAAGAACATATATAATGATGAAAAAAATCAATTCATTTAGTCTTCAAGCATGGTTTATATATGCTTTATAGATGTTGTACAGGGATAAAGCATTAACAGTACCATAAAGTATTAGTATAAAACAGGATTTTCAGTTGACTTTCTAAATCAGTATCGATGATCTGTACCATAGTACTGACTCAATTATAATACAAACGTATATATATGTAGATACTATTATAAATATCCTTTGTTTGTTTTTATTTACAAATTAATATTTTTTTCTTTTTTCAGTGCCCGGGTAGCTATGACGTTGGAAATTAATTCCAAGTATATATATAAACTGTCAAGAAGTTAAGAATAAAGAAAGAAATCGAAACAAAAAGGGGAAAGTCTTTGATCTACTTACATGAGTAGAAAGAGAATAGTGAAGGTAATTGGAGAGGGGAGAAGAAGAGGCCATGGCAGGCTGCCTCTGTGCGTGTGTGTGCGTGTGCGTGCGTGCGTGCGTGTGTGTGTGTGTGTGTGTGTGTGTCTCTCTCTCTCTCTCTCTCTCTCTCTCTCTCTGCTATAACCTGGCGAGTCTTTGGTTCATGATTCTGCTGGTAATAATGTAATATGCATGCTCTGCTACTCTTGTATGATAGAACTAGAAGACCTCTTTGGCGTGTGGATACAATTGCAAAATTGTTTTTTAAGAAGTAATATTTGATTGTATCATTATCATCATATTAAGTAATATTATTGGAAGCGAAGCGAAGCAAAGCAATAGATTGAAAGCACATTGGCGGTCCATAACTAGGACCAGGAGCAATAGTCAATGAGGGGGAATAGGCATTCTTTTCTTGCGTGAACATGAAATGAGAGCGCATTGATGCTAGTAGTTGATTTTGGTGAGCTAGCTGTGATCAACATTAAATAGGCACACAGGGGAGGTGTGACTTCTCCCATCCTCTCCGTTTCTAATTGTACAACGTACTGCAGTCATATTAATTCCACCCCTTAATTTGTATATGTATTGTATGCTCTCATGCGTGCTAAATTCATTTCAAACTCCCCATATAAACCATCCTATTATCACTTCGTTTAAGTGGCGAGAATAATATATAGAATAAAGTTAGCGTGTATGCTTAAGACAATATTATAGCTCAATCAATGTTATATTTAATCCATATAGAAACATATATATAACATGTGTATGCTTAATATATAAATGGACCCTATGTATTATTACTTTGTCCATCCGTACCATAATAATATATAAACAGTTGCATCAACCCGGCTTGAGCTATATACATGTAGCAAGGCTGGATGTGCAGTTTGATAGCGAGAGAAATTAATTGCAGGCTTCCAGCCTTATTGGTGACGCACAAGCACAACACTAGTTGGAATTTGTTTAGAGAAGGATAGTTCTCAATGTCCTCATCTAGCAATAAATGAGAAGAGTTATTGTTTCTTTACTGACAGATTACAACGTTTATACATTTTTCTTCTTCCTAACTTTTGACAATGATAAGTTTCCTGCTAATAAAATCATTACGATCCATTATGTCTTACAACTCCAAAACAGTACCCATCTTATTCTTATGCCAATTGAAGTAATATATATTAATTATTATCTTAAGAATAACATGCATGTTGCTTTTTAATTCAGTACAAGTTCTTAATTACGTTCCTTTGTATGATACATATTTGAAAAAAAAAATTGGTCACAATTTAGTCAATCTCGTCATTCGATGCATTCCATTTAATTACAAAAAATTTCTTTTGGCTAACATCAAAGATTGTAATTTTTTTTTTGTTGAAAGATAGTGAAATTAGAATTTATATCCACCGTTGTAATTTTTATATCATAAGAATTATGACACGCAGTTTCAACCGTCATTATGAATCTGCATAAATATCAAAACTCCTTAAAAGAATATGAATCTTTGTCATCACAATTATTGTAGTAAATTAAGACTTATGATTCATGAAACTAGTAAAAGAAGAAAGTTATGCAAAAGTCGTTTAATTGTTTAGAAAATTAATATATCAGTTTTCTTCTCTGAAAGAAAATGAACGATATGAAAATTAGTTCTGTTGATCGTACTTAGTTAAGAGGAATATATTATTTTTTAAGAGGTTCTAATAGTGGGCAATGCCAATCCTACTTGCATTGTGTTAAACACTCATTAGTAGAATAACAATTATGAGTGATCATGAGGCAACGCTTATTATTAGTAGGTGCACGTGAAACTAAACTAAACTAATTAAGAGGATTCCTTTCCTGGGGAGCGCAAGCAATTCTACATTTTTTAAGAAATAATTAAAATCTCTCCTACCACTCACCACATGGACACGATTCGTGCCTTCTGTACACTCGTTAATTTGCTCTTAATTAAGTTATTCAAGAACTATTAATTTAGCATTTATATCTAAATTGACATCTTAATTAAGTACTCAAGCTCTAATTAGTCAGACCATTGCTTTAATTAGTATTTATATCTGCATTGACATTTTCGTGAGCTCTAATTTGAATTGGTTGGCTCAAATTAATTATTAGAAGTCATGAAAAATAAATGACTCTTGTTTACAATTTCATTTTTTTTAAATTGGAAGAAAATTGCAGGCTCGTTTTCAAAGTATTAACATGTCACCGTATGGGCGCCTATATCTCAACAGACTCGTGACCTAAAATTAGGTGATCTAATTTAATTATATCATAACCTAACTTATTACACAAGTAAACTTGATTCCGTACTCACCATCATATTAATCTCCCGCGACTACAAAACCAAACTAAGATCGATACATATAAAGAAATTAAGTAATATCTAACTATTTATTTTGAATTTCCTTACAATTAGTAAGAAAAGGAAAACAAAATATAGCAGCCATAAATGATGCACAACTCCATTGGATAGTTGAGATATCAAAGGCACATCCCACATCGAACCTAGCCAAACCATCACATAATTTACCCCCAATCAACGCCAATTCAGACCGCACAGTGAGATTAGCAGCATATGAAAGTTTTAGGTCCTTAATTAAAAAAAATAAGTAGTTTGCAAAGTAATCTCAGCAAGCTTTTCTGTGCATTGCGTTGGCTACGCAAATATTTTGTATCTTCAAAAGATTGAAAAGATTACAATTCATGGAAGCAAGATAGAAAGAGAGGCAATTCTTGTACAGCCAAGGTGCTGTTCCCAAAATTAATCTCAGCAACCTCTGCTTATTTGATTGTGCAATAACATATTTGGGTGCTTGTGAGATTTAAATTAGTGCGAGTTGAAATAAATTGTTGATATTTGGACCAAAACTAATGGTTAATTATCACAAAGTTATTTCTCCAAAGGTACCAGTATCTTCTTGATGCATTATTGCTGATATTTGAGTAAAATTGTACTGTCACAAACTTCTTAGCTTCTTGTGCAAGAACATGTCTCCATATATTTCGAAGTATTCAATATGAAAGTTTAGCATACTCGTAAATCACAAAATTCAGAGAAAAAAAAAACAATAGAGTAAACACCACATAGCAAAACTAATTTCAGGATTTTAAAAGTACTTACTGGCAAAAAGAAGTTTTATTTAAAAAAAAACTGAAAGCACAATTAAATAAAAACCCCATAACAATCTATAGAATCAATCACTCCAGAGAGAGTGAAAGAACACAAGAAATAGAAACACTGTAGTGTGGCGAGCAAGTTGTTGATCTTTTCACCTGTGATCAACATTAGAGGCAAATAAGTCGTTGGTCTTTGCTCATGAAACCATGTGCTTTAAAGTTTTGAACTGTTATAAAAAAATAAAAAATAATGAACATTATATAATCCAACTAATTAATAAATATCATAAGATATTAACGAAATTTTTCTATTTTTGTTCAAAACAAAAGGGCAAAATAAGGTCATATTTAAAAAAAGAAAAAGAAAATAATGGTTAAAATTTTGAAAAAAATGGTATTATTTCGAGTGTACTTGTACAGCTCCTTATCAGTTTGCTGCTTCGAGGCCTATATGGCTTTCTCCTTCTTCAAGTTCCATGTTCTAAAATATTATATATGCAAGATCCTCAATTTTGTAATGGCCATGTAATTGGGTATAACAAAAGTTTAGATATATCTATTTAGTTTTTATATGTATTTTCGAAGCTAAATTGATTATTTATGATCTATATTTCATCTTAAATTATTTTAAAATATATTTAAAATAGTTTTGAAATTAATTTGACCTCATTTCTAATTGAAATTTCATCCAAAATCACACATATGCTGCTGAATAAGTTTGTTTATATGTATTTTTAGAACTGAATTGATTAGTTATGACTTATATTTCAACTCAAATTTGCATTAAATTACATTTAAAGCGATTTTAAAATAAACATTTTTATTCAATTTGGCTAGATTTTTTATTGAAATATCATCAAAATTCAAAGATAAGCCGTTTGATATGTTTATTTATTGTCTATATTTATTTTTGGAGCTAAATTGATTTATGATGACTTATATTTCAACTCAAATTGCATTAAAATATATTTGAAATGTTTTTAAAATGCTTATGTTTTATATGTAATTACATGTGCATGTTTTTAATTAATTTTAGACATATTTGTGTTTATAAAATCACCAAAATTCATAAAAATGCTTTAAATCATGTTTTATACGTATTGACATATTTATTTGTGCTAAATCAAATAGATTGAATACGTTTCTTGGAAATAGGAAACCCCCCTCCGTCTCCGCTTAATTAACCCTTCCCGAGTACTGAGGGAGATTGCTCCGATCGCCGATGGAGGCCACCGAATTGAGCCTCCCTTTCCAGCTCCGACAAGGCCAAGGACTTCCGCTGGATTGGTCCCATCTCCCTTCCGATCTGCTCGTAACAATCTCCAAGAAGCTCCATGACCTCTTCGATTTCACCTACTTCCGCGCCGTTTGCAAGAAATGGCGCACGGCCACCTCAATCTCCGACCTACCTCGTCAAATGCCTTGGCTCCTCGAAGCGCGAATCGGCGTCGACAGCATTCACACCGAGGATCTGCGCTTTTATTCCCTCATCTCTGGTCGAACCCGAACCATCCATTGCCCCAACTCCCGTGGCCTCTATCTTTTCGGGCCCTCGCATGGTTATCTCTACGCCACCAACTTTGATTTCCGAAATCCGAAACATTCTCTTCTGAACCCGCTCACCAGAGATGAGGTGATTATTGAATTTGAGAGATACCATCAGCCTTTTATGGTCTGTATGGGTCCGGATCCAATGGGAAGCGCCGATCATATGGCTTTCATGGATGATTGTTGTTCTCAAACCATGGGATTTTATCAGCCAAGAAATTGGGACTGGGATTATGTCGAATTGCCTGTTCGTGATTTAAACTTGCGCCATGCATGCTTGCAGGGGATGTACTTCATAAATGAAATCGAAACAGGCAATACTGTGGTTGTTCACATTCCCTGTGGCTCTTCTTTCTCAATACCACCTCCTGAGAACCTTCACAGTTATAACAATGTTTACTTTGTTGAGTCAGCCGGAAAGATTTTAAGAATTGTTAAAAGACTGGATCTTGGTTTAGCTGCGTCCAACTCTAACTTTTCTTTTAATATCTACCAGTTTGATGTCGGAGATGAAAACCTTGAGTATAGATGGGTAAAGACCAGTAGCATCGGTAGTGAAATGTTGTTTCTGGACTTTCGCACTGGTTTCTCTATTACAGCAGCTGAGTCGACCGGATTAAGGGGAAACTGTATCTATTACATACAAAGTCACTATGATGGTATTGTTGAATTGAGTAGTGAGGTCTATAAATATGACATAGAGGATGGTCGGACGGAAAAAATTGCCTCTCCTTTTAACAAAAGAGGTTCCTGGTTTGTGCCTCATGCCGCCGGCCGCCTTCCGACCAATTGCTATTAGCAAAGTAAGTATCGCCGTTGGTGACTAATTTTCTTCTACTTATGATTTCTTGTTAGTTGTTATTTATGCTTGTCGGTATAATATTGTTTTGCTCATTTGTACCGGAGATCTTATGTAGACTATGTTATGATTAAATCAAATAGCTTTCTGTTTCTAAAGCACAATTAGTGTTTCTTTGCACCGTTTTATTTACCACTTTATAATTAATTCCCCGACAACTATTGTGGAATTTACCGGTTCATGCTTTTGTGAACAATTGACTTTTGTCTCCATTGTTTCTTTTCCTCTTCTTAAACTTGGTTTTTTCACATCTATTTATGCAGACAATTTCCAATGAGGACTGCTTCTTGTTACTGGAGTCGCGGGGATGCTCGCTACAACATGCAGATATTCTGAAAATATAGTAAACTGACACATTGACCTATTTGTTGAAATTATTTGATGAGTGCTCATAGCCTCAGCAATTTTAGTTTAGACTTGAGTTCTGCTTTGTTTTTAATTTTAGTTTAAGTGCATGCCTGGATAAGAACTTGTCATGTGAGGAATATATGTAGTATTAAATTAGTACCAGAGTCGACTGCAATGCATGGCTCGTGGCGCTGAGTTTGACTTGTAATTTAAATAACAGAAAGCATGCTTTGAGGTTCATCAAATAAATTAGAGAGAAGTCACCAAATGAAATGGTGGAGGCTCATATGACTTGGAGATCCATGTATAATGCCTCCAGAGACCAGAGTTCAGCCTTTATTTTCTATCCCTTCATGTACCAGGATGTAGCGTATCGTGAGATGTTCTTAAGACCTTTATTTTCAGAATACTAAACGATTATATCCGAGTACATGCTTTCTATCAGCCCTGAGCTCAAATTAATCATTGACTGTAGCATTCTGGCATGGAAGATGAGCTGCTGGGATGGATCATCACTGCATTCTGGTAGCATGTCTCCAAGCATGATGCAGCTATTAAACCTATGCATTACAGATTCAGAATCGTCTCTGTAAAGCACACAAAGTTTGAGTAATTAATGCCCATCCCCTTTTCATGAGGTTTAAAAATCTCGGTACTTTACCAGACCATGGCCTCAATTATCAATTTATCATATACCAAAATACTTCTTCTTCTTGGAGGCTTTCCCAATACAATTCATAAAGATATAAACTGAAATGAGATCACTACTCACTAGATTGCTTTCTATGGATTAGACAGTTTCTTTGAGATGGAACCAACTTTTATGGGCTCAACACAATTATGGGCCTATATCAGGCTTTTACCATCTCAGTACAGTACAGTTGCATTTTTTAGCTGCAAATATTATAGGCCTTCTCATTGTTTTTAGCTGCAAATATTAGAGAACTAATAAATTATTGGAGACAGACAGTACCAACCAATGTAGTTTCCTTTACATCCACATTTTGTTTATATCTTGCAGCTAATTGTTTTTGGACATATTATTATTATTATTATTATTATTATTATTATTATTATTATTATTATTATTATTACTATTATCATC
Source organism: x Bolboschoenoplectus mariqueter (assembly GCA_037678475.1). Lineage (NCBI taxonomy): Eukaryota > Viridiplantae > Streptophyta > Magnoliopsida > Poales > Cyperaceae > x Bolboschoenoplectus > x Bolboschoenoplectus mariqueter. Next base: position 4,282,428 of record CM075244.1, on the reverse strand, counting down.
ACCATCACCATCATCATCATCACCATCATTATTATATCTCATAGTTGAAATGTATGGTCTAATTTGGGATCCTGATCAGTTGAAGGGTAATTTGGGTATCTAACAGTCTCTTGCCAAATAAAAAGTTTGGGCATTTCACAAAAAATAAATAAATAAAAATTAGGACAAAGAAAACTGAGAAGCTAGGATTTCTTTAATCCCGAGTATTCTTTTCTCATAATAATTAGTCAATAGAAAAAGATGAAGAGATTCCATGCAGCTAATAATTAGCCACGCAATCGCTGCAGTAATGCGGTACATATAATAATAATACTATATTACAGCTTTATTAGAAAGGTAGAACACTGAAGTCTTGAACCAAATCTCATCCGTGGTTCCCATTTTCGAAAATGAAACTAAGATTACATGGCCATTTTTGTTGGTTGAACTTCTAAAGAGATCGCATAACTTTGTTTCATTTTAAGCATGGTCATTGAACTTAGCTTCGTTTTTCCCCCCCCTGAAATCCCAACTAGATCTGCTTAAAGAACTAAAAATATGCTAACATGCTCGTTTATGCTAGCTTAAACCTTTTCACATTCAATTATTTTATTGAATGAAATGACCACCTGTCTCCATTACTTTTGTGAAGACATACATAATTTAGCTAAAAAAAATTTCACATCAGAAGGAGACATGTTGCATTATAAAATAAATAAAAATTAGCTATGTTTCCTTTAGCTTTTGGATTAGAGGAGGTAGGGGAAAACGATTGGAACTCTGAAACTATCAAGGACAAATCAACTTTAGTAAGCAAGTTGTGACGGTAGTTAAGTGATATGGATTAATTAGCCGACGAAGAACTTTTACCTCTTATTGTTTTTTACCATTGATCCACCATCCAATTATAAGATATGAGACGGACGAAGTACATAAAAATGAGTTATTACTTATTATCCCTTCCCAGCCCTTGTCCTACTCCGGACAGGGAATATTAATTGACGGCTGCATCGGATGCCAGGCAGAGTTAATACCGCGTTCAAATTTATTAAATAAGATTACGAACGACGTATCGATTTATGATGCGCGCGCGGAAGTATATTGATCTGACAGTTTGGACAGAGCAGCGCTGGATGAAATAATGACTCGATGCAAGAGTCCACGGAATTAGGTCAGTGAGTACTCGGTATAGTGTACGACCGTACACGAGCCCAAACCCCACGAGACGCACGTCTGAACCGAACTGCGCAAATGGAGAAGATGCGACTCCATTTGCCAGCTCTGATCCCAAGCAGGCCGGGGCGCTACTAAAAAAAGCACTTTGACCAGTCGACACAGCGTTCAATGCGCTCCGTCGTTGTTCCCAAACGAGGCGACGTGGGAATACGATGCCAACAAATACTACGTATTACGAAGTTTTTTTCAAACTGAAGATCCATAGACATAGCAACCGCTCGCCTGCTTCAGCAGCACAGCGCACGGACATAATAATCGTTTTTTTCAAAATTCCTCCGCGTCTGCTGTTCGCTCCGTACGGGCGAGGCAGTGGGCTCCACCAGAGGAGGGCTCTTCCGGGGCCCACCTGCCAGCCCGCTCCTGGAACCCTTTGAATTTGAATCATCGCCTTTTTCGGGCACAAAACTCCCCCTGCTGTCTCATTCCGCTTCTCCCCATCCGCTCGCGTTCGAATGCTTCGGATGAGTCGCTGCGTTGATGAGGCCATACATAACTCGTAACTGCACGCACTCTGCCCGTCTGCCCGTCTGCCCGTCTGCCCGTCTGCACGAGCAAAGTGCTTTGCAATTATTAATACGACCAGCACTGCAACTTTTCTTGTGCTTATGATCATCATCGTCATAATTGCTGTTTATATTTTGCCTGCAACAATGTATATATTAAATGTAACGTCACCGTATCCCCTCCAATTTTAGGCTTTAGACGTCTGATCAGAAATATATATGGCCATATAACATGAATGCTAATGTCAAGATCTTCGTATAATCTTTTAATCTATCAAATTTTTAATTGATTCAAATTTGATACACGGTCTAACTAAATAGTTACGTACGCATCTATAATTTTTTTTTAATGCGAATATTATTTCTCAAATATATATACTGTAAAATAGATGTATCATAAAAATTAGATGTACGTTACAATTATTTATTTTATATATACAGAAAAATCATAAAGAGCAAAATAAGGGGAAAATGAAAATAATAAAAAATTGAGAAAAATATTCCAAACCTAATATGTAGATAAAAAAAATGCACAACTTTTAATTTTCAAGGAGCATTTTAATTAATTAGGAGAATTAAGTAGACACTAAATAACGAAAAAAATTTCTTGCTCATAAGCTCGAAAGAAAAGAATATAATGTATTTTTGTATTGTTGTATAGAGAGAACAGAGAAAAAAAATATTTCTAATAACACACAACGATAATTCAATTTCAAATAAGTGAGATGACACATAGGCTCTAATAAAAAAATAACAATAATAATAATAACATATTAGTGTACTATTCTAATTAATTAGGAGAATTTAGTGTACTATTAGTGACAAAAGAGCAAGCAAGCAAGCAGTGTACTATTCTAGATGGCAGATAGGACTACTCGACTCAACTCCCCCAAGGGCCCAAGGGCCCAAGGGAGCTTCTCCGCCCCAAGGGCCCAAGGGCCCAAGGGCCCAAGGGAGCTTCTCCGCCCCAAGGGCCCAAGGGCCCAAGGGAGCTTCTCCGCAGCGTACCACCTTTCCAATTCCGAATGAATAAATGATACATAGCTAATACTTGATTAATTAATCATTAATCACCATCACACTTTTTCAAAAGGTCGCGTTTCTCTTTGACTCTTTGCTTTTCTTTATTTATCATATACAAACAAAATGGTTCCAATTCTCTTTCTCGGCTTGGGTTAGCTAGTGCGGCGTTATATATACAAAACTAACGAATATATAGGCAAAGATTCCGCCAATATTATATATATTATATATATATATATATATATATATATAGTGCTTTTAATCTAATCTAATCATCAAATCTTTGACCCGAGTACGTCATAGTCGGAGCAGTTTAGATCCTCCTCTGGAATTGTCCAGACACCAGCCTCTAGCCTCCATCCTCTTGATTGTATATTGAAAGAGCACTCATAACGTTAGGCGGTGCCAGGTTTATATATTGCTTTTGGGGCTCTTACATCTCATAAACGTGCCTGATCTGGGGTATGTTTTTCTGAAAGTTGATTAATTAATTAATTAATCAATTAATGAAGGCTCAGCTTAGTGACACAAACAAATTCACTGTGCTTTTATTATTCAATCTGAGATGAACAAACAGAGGTCGTTTTTCCAACTAGTTATCATTTGAGAAACTTCTTGGGTTGAGGAAAAAAAGGAAAAAGGACAGTAGGTGACATGACGTTTCTCCAGACATATATTGGGCCCTATGACAGCTTCAACAGTCGTGAAATTATCCGCACAGTTATTTAATATTTAATGAGTAATGTACGTTTAAACTTTCTGAGAAATATTGTATAAATTGCAAAAATGAAAAAAATCTGAGAACAATAAGTATTATTAAACTAATATCTATACTATTCTCAATTAATAAACATTTCATCCCATTAAAATATTTCATCCGCTCATGTCTATTGATATTCTAGGATAGTAAAAAAATGTACAAAATTTTGAAAGCAAAATTAAGGAAATATACTACGAAATAAACAAAACAGGTCATATTATTTTTTCAAAGTTCCAACGAGGTTTAGAAATAAAGTATTGTGAGGTGGAAGGGCGGTGGTCTAATTTGTACGACTATAATCATTTTCTCTTTTCCTTTTTCTTTCATGAAGAGAGTTCTATATATCGTAATTGCATCATGAAAAGAAGAGGGTCCATGATTTTCTGTCTGACATCAGACATTATCAAGGATATTATATACTATCTTTATCTGCGTCAATCTAATTGTGTTAAAACGATTTACAATTTTTTTCTAATTAATAAAACCACTTAACAAAATAATATCAATCTGCATATATCTTTATTATACAGATTGAGAATATCCAATATAATAATCAACACCTGTTTGAGTCTTGCACAAGCGACGATAGGAAGGTCCCGGGTTACTCAAAATAACGAGCTCATGCTCATGCAACTAATTTCCATGTGATCGTTTTAGGATACTTACCTCAAAGTAAGAATCTTTTTATGATTTAATTTGTACATATCACTCAATTTGCCACATTGTATTGACAAAAGAGTGTAAGGCCTTTGTTTGTGAGGATGCTTAATTACCGTTTAATGTGATAGTACTAGTACGGAAATGTCAATCTCAACACATTAGTATTGGACATTTAGAAAAAGCAACACTGATAATAATAGTGTCGGCATTTCAACGTAAGTGACACTGATTAACATCATTTTAGCGTCGATTTTTCCTAAAAACTGACACTAATTACTCAACAAGTTCCAGTGTCGGTTTTCACTAATAACCCACAATAAAAGTGTGGTGATCGGTGTCAGTTTTAAAAATAAAGTAGTGTCGGTTTTAATTGAAAATCCACACTAATTGAGTTTTTTTTTAAAAAATATTGTTCAAGTAGTGTCGATTTAGTAGGAAAATCGACACCGAAAATCCGTGTCGGTTTCGGAATAAATCGAAACTAAAAATTAGAAACTCAGTGTCAGTTTCAAAAAACTGACACTACAAATTGAAAATTCAGTGTTAGTTATAGTGCAGGACAGAGAATGATTTTTAAATTGTCAATATCAGTTATTAAGATACATCGGCACTGATATTTAAATTTTCAGTGTCGATTAAATTTGCAAACCAACATTGAGTGTGTAATCATTAGTGTCGGTTTCTTTTAAATCGATACTGATTGTATAACAATCAGTGTTGGTTCAAATGTAAACTGACATTTTTTTATTTCGAATTAGTGCCGGTTTCTAATTATAACCGACACTGATGCGATATGAATCCGACACATTCCGAAATTCGGTGTTGGTTTGAGATTCTATCTAGTGTCGGTTTTTTTGCCGACACTAATTGACAATACTTTTAGTGTCGGATCATAAACCGACACTGTTGGTGTTAAAAATCTGACATTCAATATCATTTTTGGATCGGTGCAGACAACTTAATTTTAAATATGTATATGTTGGAGATCAATTTTTGATACAGCGACGACAACAATATTGTATTCCTTTTAATACATATATAGGAGATTACGCGATTAAATCGGATATAAGAAAAAGGTTTATATATTTAATATTGAGAGCGAGAACAAACAAAGCGAGCCAATTTGAATCAAAATAAATGAAACTTTGTGGGGCAAACTAAATTGATGTGCGTATAATTGAAAATTGAAGTTTCTTTGTACATTATCACGCGATCTTCAATTCAAAGTTTTACCTAACCTTTTAAGTTTAAAATGCAGCACCGCCGACCGCATAAATTCAATTCCATCCCTCTGCAAAGGTTGGTAAATTAATTTGTCGACACATATATAATTAATTATTATGTATATCACTCAAAATATATGTTTACAAATTTACATCAACACTGACAAGGTAGGACCTAGCTAGCTACAACTCCTCTCCTCTCTCCTCTATAAAAAATTTCCAGTTCCACATTTAAAATTTCTGTCCATAAATTAAAATCTTAAATCTACTCGAGTAGGTATCTATAAATATATCATGTCAGATATACATGTATTAGATTAACGTGTTGTGGAAATACGTAAGATTAACATGCGTCATGTTATGTCTTATTTTTTAATAATGAAGCTGAGAACGGTATTTTTAACGACACAACATGTCTTGACACATCGTACCTAAACATGCTTCACGTGTTTGGATGTATTTTAATCTTTTTAATTTAAAATTTTGATTTTTATTGTTAAAAATATTTAAAAATTAAAAAAAATCAGAAAAAATAGAAAATATTTCGTAGAAATAATGAAATTTTTTTACAATAATAATTTTTTTTAAAATATATTTATAATAGCTATTAAAAGTATATTATAATAACTATTTTTTAAAATTTCATATATGTGTTTAAACGTATGTAAACGTATCTAGAATGTCACGTGTCAGCTAGAAACTTGAACGTATCATGTCGTGTCCACTACGTTTATCGTCTAACACGACATTTATAAGGACAGATCACGTGACATGTCCAACACGACACGTTTAAGCAGGAATGCCGTGTTTTAACTGTGTTCGGATATATATAATTCATGTCATGTCCACGTACCACGTGTTTTTATTAATATCCTGTCTAGGAGCTAGTATCAAGTCACTTTCGGGTTCTGGACCTTCTTGATTCTATCATAAAAAAAGAAACCAAAGAACGAATTTGAAAAAGCTGCATATATTACGTGCCCGAAATGCAGATGTTACACATCATCTAAGGAAAACAATGTATCAACCTCATATCATGTTGCAACAGCGACCAACTAGGGATAGATAGATGGATAGAATTCAACAGTACCAGTTCTTTGGTACCAGTCCTACGTGTGGGCTTTATCAGTATCTCACGCCTTTACCGACACACCCATCAGCCTTTGATGGCAACACCCGGGCCCCCCTTGTTTTAAAACCCTGGATGGTGTAAAGCTATGGCAAAAGAAAATTTGAAAGGAAAGACAGAGAGAAAAAAAAGAGAAAGAGATTGTTTAGAGACGAACAACAACCGACTATTTAGGTCTATCGATTGCTCTCTCCGGAGATTGAATGAATAGTGTTTCAGTTTCCATTTTTTTAATTTCCCATCCCAACTAACCCAGTGCCAATGCATGTCAAGGGGCGGTTCCTAATTATACCTAGCTAGAGCAAGCATCCAGGGATAGAGATGATATCACCCAAAATAAAAGGCTACACATGGATGGAAAAAGCCTGATTGGTTATTTTAAAGTACACAGTGTCATCAAGGACTTGTTGAAATTGATTGTTTATAAAGTAGTTCAATATATATGCATCAAAACCTTTATATACGTCATACTTTAATGTATATTGTGATTTTCACCACTTTACTGAAAAATTATTTTTAATAAGTGTAAATTAGCTTGTTGTTATTGAGGCAATTGCCGCAATTTTGTTATTCAAAGTCCAATTATAGAACTTTTGCCTGAACAATCTAATAAGCTCTGTAAATTTTGCAGAGGCATGCAATTCTACTTCTCATATAATTAATCTAACATTAAAAAAATAATTTTAGCTTATAACTGCTCTTGAGACCACATAAAAAAGGTATTAGTTATGTGTACGTAGTCTAGCTAGCATAATCGGATGTTCTCGTATAAAAGATTTTTGCCCTGGATTTTCTAGCTAGCAATGCATAATTGAATATGTGCAATATATGAAGCTTATACGAAAAAGACCATGTCCATTCCATGATTTTGTAGACTGAAGACTGGTGCAGCTCTGAGGGTGATGGCTACAAATGTAAAGGTGGGGCCGAGCATTTGTCCCTTTCCTAAGAGCAGAAAAAGGGCTCCTCCTATTCCAAGCAGGGGACCCCTAGAGATATATATGTATAACCTGTACTGTTAATTTCCTCGTGTTGGGGCTTCATCGCATTACAGTAACTGCACGAGTCCTGCGCTGCCATTTTTAAATCTCTCACAGGCGCTCTCATCAATTGTGACGCTCTCATTCTGGTTGGACCGGCACTTGATCACTGCAAATTTTCTTTACATTATTAGATGACCGTACTAAAGACCATCTACATAGCATTCCAGTTGGAACATTAATATTAATATAGTAGCCTAACTCATATTGTTGTTGTTGTTGTTGTTGTTCTTGTTGTTCTTGTTCTTGTTCTTGTTCTTGTTCTTGTTCTTGTTCTTGTTCTTACTATTATTATTACTATTATCATTATAATTATCATCGTCTTCTTCATCATCATCCTACTCACCATCATCATCATAGTGCTGTTGTAGTAATCATTGCTATTATTATTTATATTTTCAATACAGCAAAACAAATGGTATTCTATTATTATTGTATCATTTGTCAACAAAATGAATTTTTGTTTTTTGAGAGAGAAATACACTATTAATTTTTCAGCATGATTAAGAAGAGTCTCTTCTCATGAGAATTCTTTTTTTTTTAGTTGGGCAAAATTATTTATTCACATGAATTTGTATAAAATTAGCATATTTTGGATAAAATTTTTCACAAGTCATGGATTCAACTTTTGCTACTGGACACATTCTTGGAAAATAGTGTCTTAATTAACCCACCCAGACCCATCAATTCCCAAGAAATTTCATGCAACCGAACCCCCCCTAACTTTTCTATATTTTGTTGGTAGCTTGGTACGCAGTTTCAGAAGAGCTTTTAAAAAAAACGAAATAGTAGGATCGATGTGACTTGATTCTTAGTTTGGGACATTGGGCAAGTAGATTTGAATGGTTGTCCCACCAAAATTGTCCGGTGTTATATATAGTGCTATTGTAGCAATCCTTTGCCTTGTAGCTGCTTATTTTATTTATTTCTTTTGGCGTGTGAACGCTCGGTTTCGGGCAACCGGAGCGAAATGTGCCGAGTCAAATGTACTATTTTCACTGTCCACGTCAGTGCTGCATCTTTCATTTCGTCATAAAATTTCATATAGTATATGATTAATTTTTTTGTGATAAAAAAAGTTAAATCATATATTTTCGAAAATAAATTCTCCACGATTTTTAAAATAAAAAACTAACTCACTACCACTAATGTAAAAGAACAGAGATCCAATAATCTTAATTATTAGTGTCACATCAAGATCAAAAACATTAAATTTCAAATATTTTTTAACTCTTAAATAATAAAACTAATTAATTAAATATTTTGTATATATCATGTCATATGGGTATGCAAAAAATTATATCATTTCAATTTTATTTTGATAAGCATCAAGTACTAATAAAAATCAACGGACCAAATTTTATGATTAAATTCCCTTTTTTGATGACTATTAAAACAAAATTAAAATTTAGTATTTTTTATATGTATATTATTGAGTTGAATTAAAATATATCTAATGATTTATATATATTAATTACATATATTAATTAAAACATCGGTAATAAAGTAGGCACCATAAACATTAACAATCATATGTGTATTGAATCCTTGGTCGATGTAAAATTATAGATATTTCATGAATAGCTCGCAACTATGTGGAAAGAACAATTACAATGTGTCAGTTCCCTTTCATATAGATGTTACTTTGCAAGGATATTTTCATGGCGTTTTTCTTTCTTGAGATAAAAGTGTAACGAAAGCTTCTGATTTTAAATACTTATAAAAAATTTCTATTCGGATTTCAACATGCAAAGTCTAAAAAAAAAGTGCATTTCACCAATAGCCAAGTACAAACTAAGCATGTAAGTGGCTCCATCTCCTATTAGAGAACAGTTGAAGTCACAGGACCTTGACATAAACCAAAACAAGGGAAGGGACCGACCCAAATCGGAAATATTGTTGTCTGTTTGATTATATGTAGGGAAAGTGGGAAACTAATTAATTAGTACACTCACCTTTTTACATGACATGCAGGTAAACTAATTAATTAGTGCTCTATGGATTGTACACTCACCTTTTTACATGACATGCAGGTAAACTAATTAATTAGTGCTCTATGCAGGTACACCATCGATCTCTTTTAGACTTTTACGTACGCTTTACTTGAACTATAAATTTGAACTGAAGGGATGCATGGGCCGTCATCGACTCATTGGTGCTGGTCTGGGGGCGAACCTTAAGGGCGCGGGACCCTTGTTCCAATTAAGCGTCTTCCTTCCAACATACAAATGTAGTATATGTAGACGTATATGCATATATATTTGGTTTAAACTGAAAGCGAATGTAATGTAATGCATGCAGGGAAGGTGAATAGGCGATGGATGGATGGCTCTAGGCTCTCGCCGAGGAAACCAAAGGAAGAGAGGGGGCAGGGGCCCCTTGAGCTGAACAGCATGCAGGCATGCACAGAAGAAAAGCGGCCTTTCAAGCGGCAGATTCGCGAGAAGGAGATGGTGGCGGACAATAACCCCCCTTACTTAGGCCCTTACGCTACAACATGCTAAGCTAAATGCGACCATTTTCATCAGACCAACCCCATTTACTTTTGCTTTCACGTTTACATTTACATTTAGGCACTGCACAGACGCCAGACTATATATATATCTCATTTAGGCACTGCACAGACGCCAGACTATATATATATCTCATTTAGGCACTGCACAGACGCCAAATCCTTTGAAAAAAATTAACTCAAAAAATGATTCAAACGATAAAACTCATTAGCTTAATAAATTCTTCGTATTAAAATCTCATAAGATACCAAAATTTTCTATTTTTAGAGTTTTCTAACTATTTTTCCGGATTTTTAAAAATAATTCTAAAATAACAATAAAATAATGAACGTTTTTATATGAGAATGGGTTATTTTCAAAAAAATCTGAAAAAATAGTTAAAAAATTTCTAAAAATAGAAAACTTTGGTACTGTATAAGATTTTGACATGAAGAATTTTTTCAATAATTTAAATTTATGTTTGACGTCAGTTCGACAGATTTTTGAGTTAAGTTTATCGAAGAATATGATGAGTCTAAGCTCACCCTAGCTTTACTCCTAGTAAATATACTCACTGATCAACTGAATATATATATTACAAATAATTAATTAGATTATATTTATGTATAATTATCTCATGAAATGTAGTATGATTATATATGTAACAAAAAAAATCAGATGTGTTTAAAATTGATTTTATGACACGGATGACAGGGTATTTCATTAGCAATAAATATATATACTGACAGTTTGAATATATTTAAAAACAAATATATTAAATTTCTGATTCCAGAAATGTAGTACAACTATATATAACAAAAACGGAGATATGTTTCAGTTATTTTTTTTTGGAGCATGAGATGTGTTTAAAATTGATTTGATGACACAGATGACAGAAATTTAAAAAGTAAAAATTGGCTGTGGCATTGGGATTTGGGAAGCAAATGAGAAGATTCTCAAGCCGATTGGAGGAGTACCCTGAATTATCTGAGAGCTTAGCATAACTTAATTATTGATGGGAGGCGATGCAACATACGCAAAAAAAATAAATAAAAAGGAAAAGGAAAGGCGCTGTGTTCTGTATGTGGCTGTCCGACAGAAAAACGTGGCTCTCAGTCTCTCTCTCTCTCTCTGCTGCTGCGAGTACCAGTACATACATAACATAATGGAGCAGCCACCTTTTCCCCCATTTTTCTCTTTTTCCTTCCCCTCTCAACCTCTCGTCGCCATTCAATCTCAGCTCCTGTAGTTGCGACGTGAGGTTGTCCCACCCCCCTCCATTGCGAACAAGAACTGGCGGGGATCTTAGCTTCGGTGTTTGAGGAGGGACGAGGTAAAGGACAGCCTCAACAACTGCAAGTATACGACCAACGTGGTTTTCACCCTTTGTAGCCCTTCTTCATGTTTACTGTCTGGGTTTCTTGGTGCCAAATAATAACTCCATTTACTGTATCGTATGTGATGTATCATTGTACGGCCATCTCATATATGAATTATTGCATATGCTAAAACCCTTAGTACGGACATTTCATTTAAGTAATGTTGTACTAAATAAACAATTTCCTACCAATTTGCAACTATCTGCTGCCACCCAAGTATTTACTATTTCTCTTTTAAGTACAAGAACTACAACTATATAATATTATATATTAATATACATGGCAGGAACTACTTTTCCAGCGTTATTTACATGCATGTGATGCGATTAATAAAAACAGGAAACAATTTATTTGCATGACTTGTTCAGTTATTTGGGTGAAAAGCAAAATTCAATGATCCAAATAGAAAATTCCTGAAGCAGTTTATATATACTGGAGACTGGTGGAGGCGTAATCAGGAAATGATGGGGACAGTAGATACGCAGCAACAAATCAATGCAAGCATAATAAGGAGGACATGAAGCCCTTGATATAGAAAAGAATCCCAAATCATACAAAGCAACTTGGTACCTCAACACCAGACTTAAGCAATCAACTTTTCTTTTGTACCTGAGAAAAGAGAACTAGCCGATGAGCATCTCACTTTCTTTCTTTTTGAACTGTTTGTTTCTAATGCTTCAGCCTCAAGTTGCAAAGGTTTCTGTACAGTGTCCATACCCATTATTGCGGCTCAGAGATCAAAGGAACAGAACACAAATTTGATAAACATGTGTTTGTGACCAAAAAAACTGGGTAACCAACCACTACACACACACACACCCCAACTTGCAGAGGTTTCTGTACAGGTCTCTTTGACCTTGGCACTGTAAATGCATTAAAAATGTATTGTATGAATTTATTTCTCTCTCTGATTTATGATAGACGCACATATACACACACCAACCAACCAAATGTCCCACCAAGTACTCTTTCGGTTATTTTGAAATAAATTATGTACTTCTTATTTGAATTTCAAAACTCAAAACCTGATGATGGAGCAGATAATAAACAAGCCCACAGATCCACACATCAATCTTTTCAAATGCAATTCGGATCAATCTCCATTCAAAAGATCACTTTGAGAAAACAAGAAACATAATTATTACATAACTCATGTTACTTGTTCACTGCCATTAACTTGCTACCATATAAACAACAACAATTGAGAGCTCCACGGCTCTCATTAAATTCATTCATACAAAGACTAGACTAAATGAACAACCAAGCAACAATTAGACACAAACTACCAAAATTGAAGTCTCCGATTCCCCAACCCACCAAAATCTTGAGCAAGGGAAGTATAATCATGGTAACAAATTTAGAACAAGGGCAGAAATATGAATTCTGCCTCTCTAGACCAAGGAGGAAAAAAGTTCAAAGAAAAGAACTACCAAAATCTAATTTCCAATTCTAAAAGAACTAACAAAGAAAAATATCGAAAAAAATAAAATAAATGCAAATGAAATTAGAGATGCTAAATATTAAAATTATGCTGAAGGGCCGCTATCCCCAAAGGGGGTATCATGCAAGACATCATCTTCTCCAGTTCCAAACAGCTCGCCATCCCTTTCTTCATCATTTGAAAAATCCCTCCGCTCTAATTTAGAATGAGCAGCCACAAATACCAATTTATGGGCCCTATCTGACCCTGGCCCATGAGCAGCAAGCCACCTAGCCATAGATGAATTGCACCGGAACCCGCATGCAGTAGCATGAAGAAATATGAGGCGCACCGCCACTTTACCAAGTGATCTGAGTTCACTAAGACAAGTCTCCCACACAAGCCGCCTACTTTGTGGGTTTGTGACCCGCAATTTGCCTGTTGACGGATCTGTTTGTCGCACCTGAACTGCTTGGGCATAAAGCGGGTTGAGACCCTCTGCTCGCCATTTCATAAGCTCCATTAAGGCAATGTGGGCCTCTTCACGACTCACCATACGGGTAATTAACCGATCCACATCTTTCTCTTGATCAGGAGTGAGGTATTTGAAAGGCGGGAGGTACTTACCACTGGCATCTTTTTCCAAGTACAATGGGTCTAGTATATAAGATGCCGACCAAGCTGGATGGTAGGTCTTCTTGAACCTTCGATCAAGCAACTTGCGTGCAGGACCCTCATCTAAATTGTACCGGCTCGACCATTCCTTTACCTTGTGTCTCAGGTTTTCCCACATGGGTAAACACTCACCAACTAATGGCCGGTCAGTCTCCATTTCTCGTGCCATGTCTTGTACAAGTCTCACCAGTGCATGTACTGCCTCCAAGTTGGTCCAAAATTGCATATCCTTGACCATCTCGGCCAATTCGCTGGCAACTGGGTCATTCGTAGAGACTGGTTTGTACGACTCATCTAACAATGTCATCTGAATTGGCCGAGCAGATGTCAATATATCCTCTAGCATTGGAAATACAAGTTGCCATGAGTCTGTGACGGGTGAAGCCCGTAGAAGCCCTGAATAACCCATCTCGTTCAGTTGGTACCTATGAAAAACGGAACGTACCGGCAGGTTGGTATTGAGGAAAGATGCAAGTTTGACACAGTTACTAGCCACAGACTGAAACAATGGAAGGTCAGTGGTAAAGTCTTTTAGTAAATTATGCAGTGTCTGAATTTGGCATGCCAGGTTAACCATCCATGGATTATGCTTTTCTAAATTACGTAGAGCTTTGGTCTTAAACCTGTCAGAGACTATACCGGCACATCGATTCATGCCTCCTGTTGTACTACCCGCAACAACGCTAATGGAATCCAATAACACTTCCTCGGCATAGTCAGAGGGAGCCCGGGTTACAACTGGTATGGCTCGTTGAAAAACTGACGTGCCATTGGGGAGATTTACTGAGACGGACACAATTCCCCCCTCCTTCCAACCAGCAGTAGATAGCTGAAAGAACAGAGCTTCTCTGATTCGAGCATCTGCATCAGCCTGTGCATTTCCATACCGAGCATCCAACTGAGTCCCGGCAAGCAGATTGCGTGAAATTGGGGGTAACCCAACTTGCCGAAGGAAATCACGAAATTTTGGGTGATCAACTGAAGAAATGGATACCATGCCACATGATTCATAGAACCAATCACAGAGGAAAGATAAAGCCGACTCGACCTGATCTTTAGACAACACTGGCCCGGGTGAGGTCTTTGGTGATTTCAGCTTCTTCACACTGTCTTCTAACATGGCGAGTGCACCTAAATCCTCTTTTCCACCAGACAGCATAATTGGCTGACTATGTGTCTGCAGGGGCTGAAGTACAGGTGGCGTGCCAAGTGCCGGTGGAGGGGTGTAGACTGAATGGGACTCTATTAGAGCTAGATGGGATGATACCGGTGAGCTTCGTTTGCGGCCTGATGAAGAACTGGTACAGGGATTGTGGTGGGGAGGTGGAGGTGGTATCGACGAGATAGGTCGAGGCGGAGAAGAACCAGAGGAGGTGGAAGGAGGCATGGAAAAGTTGGGACAGGTGCCACGCTTGAGATGCTCTGAGGCAGTACGGGACGGGTTCGAGGCTGAGAAAACAGCGTCACATAGGGAGCACCGGAGCTTGACTGCTTTTGGGAGGCCGGTGTCGTTGCTCTGTACCAATACCGGTTCGAGGTGTGCCCAGTACCATGCACCCTTTCCTTTGATGGCCTTTGCACGTACTGTCACGAGGCCTTCATACCGTTTCTGCACCGCCCGAGCAGCGGTTTCTTCACTGGTGATGGAGGGTCCCACCGCCTCGGTCGGTGCACTCTCTGTTGCCATGTCGAAAGAAACAAAGTGAGGTTGATGGGATGGTTCTATTTCCAGCGCCTTCGCCTTCTTGGTCTGGTACGCGTTGGCAAATGGAGATTGTGCCGATTGTCCCGGTCGGGTGGCATTTAACCGGGAAGAGGGGAGAGGGGGAGGGGTCTGGCCATGCCTTTGGTGAATCAGTCCGAAGGAGGATCAAGAGGGAAAAAGAGAGGGTGAAAGGGACAAAAAGAGATGAGAGGCAGGAAGCGCTGTCTATGCAAAGAGATTTGAGACAAAGGAGGGGAAAGAAAGAAAGAAGGGGGAGAAGGGATGGTGTTGTTTTTCGCTCTTTCGCGCTTTCTTTCTTTCTTTCTTTAGGTTTCTTTCCTTTTCATAAATTATTAAGAGTTTCCTTTCTCGGGGGTTTGTGTGTATGTTTGCTCTTATTTTTGCGTCTACTAAAATCTCTCTCTCTCAGAGTACGTTTTAATGGCCCAACAAAGACTTTGTATTTTGGTGCCTTGGTCAATAGTAGGAGACTCGAGAGGGGGGGAGAGATTGAGAGAGGCGAGAGGAGACGAAAGGGAGACTGATAATAGAGGAAAGGAGCAAGGGGTATACTGGGAACTCGTTAGCCGAAATTAAATTTTATGCATACCCAATTTGCACCTCATAAGTGTCCTGAGAATGAACAAGGCATGTGTCCGCGGAACGACAACTGTTTTGTAAGGATAGAAGGAAAAGTTATGAGTCTATTTGATAAAGAAACCGTCGAGTGATACACATTGTTCAATAAATAATTCGTTACGTTATATTTTTTTCTAAAATAAAAAAATGAATAGTTGCTTTATAATAGTTATGATCGATGATAGATTTATTTAGGTTATGAGAAAAATAAAAAGTAAAATCTTGTTAGTTTTGTACAAGTGAATTTTTCGCAAAATCTTAGCACATGCATGCATAAATCGGGTACTTATTGTACTCTTTGTTATTTAATTTCAAATATTAATTTGTTTTGATATACAATTTACAAATGGATGCACCAATTTTACTTTTTTAAAATAATCAAAAAGCTAATTTTCCTCATATGTCTTTTTCTAACTATGTATTTCTCCCTCAAATAATTTTTATTTTATGAGTGATCAAAATATGTTTTTTCCCTTACAAAACATCTTGTTTTAGCCTTTAGAAATAGTGAATTCAATTTTGATGTAAGGGAAGTAATATATATATCCCTCTCTCCTTAACCTTAACAAAGGGTGGTGATTGCTTTCATCTGGAAAATAAATACATACATATGTGTGTGCTGGGGATGGGGGGGGTGCAATCTGGGTGGAGGCATCAAAGCTCGGAGGAAGAGCGAAAAGGGGCAAAATTTGCTTTTCTCTGGTCTTTGGGCCAGTGTTGACTGTCCTGCAAGAAAAGGTAATGCCCTGGAAAATTGCTCGCTGCTACTCTATTATTCTATAATCTTTATTATATGGTACAAATCCTTTATGTAAATTAATAGTGATTTCGTACAATGTTGATGGGTATGTGCGCTTTCTTACGCATTAACCTCTACAATTATGGGGCTGTGGGGAATAGTTGGTAGCCCTAGTTGTTTGTGGCTTGTGCTTGTGCTTGTGCTTGTGCTTGTGCTTGTGCTTCTGCTTCTGCTTCTAAAAGTTTATTGAGATAACCATTTCTCTCAATATTATTTTGTATGCTATTTAATCTATAAGTTAAAATGCTATGAAAATAAAGTGTATAAAAAATATTGAACAAAGTGTTCCGTGTCAATGAACTCTTACAAACTTCTTCTACCTATCAAAAAGCAAATTGAAAACTGCAATTTCTTATGAGCGCGCTAATATCTAATATTAATTTTTTTTTATTTTGCCATGTTAAATATTAAAAAAATGTTGTACATAGAGGTAAAAAAATGGAAATATTTTGATATAAAAAATTAATAAAAAATTATATACGTACGAAAATAGCGGGTGAATTTTTAAATATAGACAACAAGGGGTTGTCAATTATGTTCTCAGGATTAATGACACAGAATTGTCATGTTTATTCTTAGCTTCTGGGAACGTTATAACCAAATCCGTTCTCAAATTAGGAAAATTGTTACCAATCACGTTTCCAGAATGGGAACGTGGGTGTCAATCATGCTCCCACGGAAATGTGGGTTTCAATTCCATTCCTATACATCTCACGCTCGTTCAATATTCTTCCTTTCAATTCTTTTTTTTTTTGAAAGTTAATGGTAATTGTGGGCACGTCAGTGATGGGTGTCACGTTTGTAGCTGAGATAGTGATTATCAAATCCGTTCTCAACTGAAATAGTGTTTACCAAGTCTGTTCTCAGCTCGAGAACGGACCAGACAATTCCGTACCATTAATCTTAGAAACGAAATTAATAACCTCGTATTACTTATATCTGTAAATTCACTCACTACTTTCTTACATTTTTTTATTTTTTATTAACTTGTTCTTGTATTAAAATATTTCGGGAAAAAAAACGATGACGCTTGACCGCTCCTTATTTTTTCCAGACGATATTCTGCGGGTTTAATTCGGCAAAATTTTCTTCTTTACTTTTTAACCCTCCAGTTTTTTTTATTGTTCAATTCTTCTTAACATTTTTAAGCATCTTTCTGTGTGAGTTACCTTCCTTAGCAATTAGTCATAAGATATAGTTCATATTTAAAAAGGCTATTTGGTGAATTAATTATTAGAATATCAAAAGGGTGTTTATTGAATGATAATGTCATGACATGATAAACAGTATTTATATATGGTATGAACAAACTTTTGTAAATTTTACAAAACAAAAATATATATTTTTGTGGCATATATAGACCATTTCTAAATCTCAGATTAAAATACATATATAGTTCCTTTACTGCATTTTCCAATAATCGGCGAGCACAGATATCGTGATAATTATACTTGGAATTATATATGATGGCTCAATTAGGTAATATTCGATGAAGAATTTTATAGTATAAAAGTAATTATGAGCTAGGATCATATCAAAAAAAATAAAAGAATAATATTAGGATATTGGGTGCTAAATTGAGCGTCCTTTCCAAAGGATCATTAGATTACGTGGAATTATCAGAAGAGCCATAATAGGGACTAAATCTAGTGATTAGCGTGATAGATGCAGTTGTTTCGGCGTAGGCCGGAATTATACCCCTATTATAGGTTGTGACCCACTCATATATATAATTGCAAAGAATTTTGTGCAAGTCATCACCTACTGCGGATCTTCTGCGGCTCCGGTCGTTGCAGTCTGGTGCATTGAATTGGAAGCTCATAATAATTACAAGAATGCTATTTGCGCAGGGAGCACAGGGGCTAAGGAAACCCTCAGAGATGAATTAATGGTCTTCTGCCAGCAAGGAAAAGGTACTGGTAAGTGGAGACGCACGAATTAAACCCGCAGAATATCATTGATTAGATTACCTGTATTACATGAATACGCGATTTAGTGAGACGGGACAGGCGTGTACTGAGATGCATCCAGCAAAGAGGCACTGGCATCCTGCGTACCAGTAATCAATCCAAGTTAATGAATCATAAATTCTGTTAAAGTACGTGGATTTGAGGAAGAGCCAGCAGTTGTGGCCGTGAGTGAATTAATTAGGACTTCGATGGTGACAATTATATATGTCCGTCGATCCTTAAAATGCTCAGACTCCGCGTCTGTACGCATCCCTCCAATTAAGCTACCTTTGTTTCGCTGAGAAAGACGATGATGGGCGGGTTCGAAGATCTGTCAGTCAGCTAGCCTCAGCATTATTCACAAATGCAGATCGTAGAACACTAGCTAAATCAGGTGAAGTGTAAACATTTATTCAAATCAAAATATGTATAACACAATTTTTAGCAGCCCACTTTATTAGTATTAAATAGATCTCAAAAAAAAATCTAAGTTCTTTGTTATTGCTTAAACAACGTTAATTTGCTGTGTTTGAGTCCCGAAAGAAAAATAAATAAATATGAAAAAATAATTTAAGTTGCAAGGTCGATATTAAGCTACATGTTACTTTTCCTTGAGTAAAGAAACTTAAATCGCATACAAGTCGTATTACTTTTGCACATGCAAGCAAAGCCCTACTCTACATATAGAAGTACAAAATATTGTATCACCATCATGTTTCAATAAACTAAAAATATTTAATCGGATGGATATAATTTATTTTATTAAACCTTACTGCTAATTAAGCGTTTTATTTAATCAATTTGTTAAAATCTTCTGTATTATGTATGTTTGAATATTTAAATATATGTTCTTTCACATATAATAAAGAAAATATTTATAGAAGATAAGTAATGAGACTTAAATTTCAATTGAAAAATATTTATTTTCAATTGTTAAAAAATATTTTAAAAAAAATAAAAAAAAGGAAAAATTTCATAGAATGAAGAAATTTTTTTATAATAATATATTTTTTAAAATGTACTCGTAACAGCTATTGAAGTATATTATAATAACTAGTTTTTTTTTAATTTTACATACGTGTCTAAACGTGCCACGTAGTAACTAGACACTTGAACGTGTTATGCCGTATCAAGTACGCTTATTGTCTAATATAATACTTATAAGGATATGACACGTCACACGTCAAATACGGCATATCTAAACACGTATGTCATGTTTTGACTGTATCCAAACACATATCATCCGTATCGTGCTTACGTGCCACATGCTTTTATTATTAATATAGTATCTACACCTCATCTAAACAAAATCCTTATTACTCGAGGTTAAATTAATTACAAAAATATACTTCTCCAACTGTATATCTATTTTCAAAATAGTTAAAAACATATTATATATGTCTTATCATGATTTTTTGTCACGACCTACCATGTGCGTTGACTCCTCCATTACATAGCAATGATTCAAAATAGATTATTCCCAAAACTAGAATCTTATACGCAAGAAGTGAGCATTTAATCTCTTTCCCAAACTCTCTCCCAAAACACTGATCACTCACCTGATTATGACATATGAAACCACCAAAAAGAAAATATTGTACCAATGTAAATTATAATTAAAAACAAAAGCACTATCTCAATCGATCTTATTTTGAATATTCACTTTTAACTGATTTGATGGCGAAAATAATGATTTAAATATGAGAAGTTGTAAATTCGAATTTCAATAAATAATTCTTTATGAATATTTAAAGCTTGCTAATTTAGTTTTCATCTTTATCTCAGGCAAATGAAAAATCTTATTTCTATAGACGTCTTTATATCCGAAACCACCAATCTAATATCTTTTTTTTTAAGGTAATATAATAATAGTAGTAATAATAATAATAATTAATCCTTGTTTTCAAAATAAAAATGAAATTTAGTTAGTTAGAATCCGAATGTATGCGTTCAAAGTACTGGTTAAAGTATATACGTCTACAGAGTCTGAAAACACATATCTTGCCTTCATTTTTTAAATAATGTCCAGAAAACACATTAAAAAAATTAATTAAATATATGCGGCTTCTATTGTTAACGGAAGAAATCATAGATGGAACTTAAAAAATGAATTAACACAACAAATCAAAATGCAAATCCAACAAAGCTAAGATACCGGGGCATGTTACCCCTATAATAAAAAAAGTTATCTTAGCCTCCTCTTAAAACAGAGGTCAATCGTGGCCTCCTTTTAGTCATTTCAAACAGCCCTTTGAATAATTCGGACAATCGGATACGCCATGTATATATAATCCTGTTTAATTATTATATATATTTAGGTTTATTCTTAAAGTGCAAGCATGCATACGTCGGCGTATCACTGAGGAGATATTTATAAGTGGAATAACGACCTAAAACACAATTACATGATGTCTCTCCGTTAATGGTAGGTGTAGTGGTTCTAAGTGGCGTTATATATGATACTCTTCAATATATATACACACCTTCTTCTCTTTGTTGTTGTTTAGAGATGCTTCAGGACCCCCCACATGGCCAAAGAGGGAAAAGGGAAGAATCAAGGTATATGTGTGTTTGTGTGTATATATATATCTCTACAAAACTTTAGTTGAACAGCCCCAGAGAAAGAAAAAACTAGATGTCATGTAGGTGCTGCAACCATGGCATTGACCAAATGCGCGGCGGTACAAGTTAGGTACTACCCAAATATGATATGCATTCATAGTACAAACTACTAAAGGATCTTTTTTGTTTATTTCTTTTATTTCCTAAGACTAGGTTTCTGTTAAGTATTTATTTTTACAATCTAAAATGCAATAGAAAACTTTTTTTAATATAAACAAGCTAGTCAATTACAAATAAATTGGAATATTTTGATAAACAAATCTACTCCATCTCATTATAACTTTTAAGTTCTCGTGATTCAAATTTCTTTTAATTAGTATTCAATTGGAACTTTTTATTTCAATTAGTAAAAAACCAATATGTTGGAGTTTGTTTTGCTTTTTACGCAGTATTAAAAGTTAATAGTCGTCATACAGGATATAACTTTTATGATAGGTTTTTTCCCGGCTTGATGGCAATAGAGATAAAGCGATGATAACTATTTAGAACACTGATTAATTATGGCGCTAACTATCTAAGCAGACAATAAATTTTTTTTATTTTCTTCTTATAAAATATTAAAAGTTTTTTTAACAGAGGCTTGCATTAATTTTGACATTTATTATTTTTTAAATATTTTTTACAAGACTTAAACTTATATCTCTTCGTAAAGAGATAAAATCTATTATGATTTGTGCTGGGTACGTGGTTCAATATTAAAAGTTAATATTCATCATTCATACAGAATATAGCTTTTTGATGATAGCTTTTTTGAGACTCAATGGCGACAGAGATAGAGCGATATAATAACTATTTAGAACATTGATTAATCATAGCACTATATAACTAGTGAGAAGGCAATACATTCATATAAAAAAAACGGGTAGGAGTATGACTAAAATATCAAAGTTGAAACACAAAACTTGGCTTGTGTACGAAATGAAGTGGGGCAACCGAAAGGTCCCTGAAAATCTTTTCGGTAAGTAGGTGTGCTGGCTAGTAAAGTATCTGGCCCCAATCAAAGAAAAGGGATGCTCCTCTCCTGCATACAACAGACAAAACTTCTAGAACTTGCAGCTTGAATTCAGAGCGTTGGAGAGGATCCGGAGACCCAGCAGTGCCCCATGCACAGCCGCCCAGGAAAAACAAACAAGTAGCGACGCAGATGGCGAGCATTTAAGATGCGTGTTTGCAAAATGGGGAGCGCATGAGCGAGTTTTCGTCCGAATAGCACAGCGGAGGAGGAGGACCCAGGGCCAGGGCAGTTCTTTTCCTCGCACCAAAGCCTAATCTTTTATCCGGGTTTTCTTTTCGCTACCCAGCTCCCTGTCCCCTTATCGTCGCTCCTTGAGCCAGCAAATGTTTTATTTTCAGAGTCAAGTAAGACCAAGAGAGGGGCTATTCTCCACTTTGGGAAAAAAACCAATCAAAAGTACGTCTCTTTACAAAAGACGAGATTTGTTGTTGGAGATTTTCAAAATTGGGTGTCTTTTATTTTGGAAAATTAATGATGAATTTAAGACTTGTATATTTGTCATAAGCATACATAAAAGACTACAAATTTATTTTCATGTAAAACACTAAATCAATGGACCCTCCATTTCATCGTGAAATGGAGAAGAAATGCATAACTAAAATTAACATTGCATTTTGATTGCGCTGTGCCGAGTTTGTCAAGTTGACAGCCATTGCTTGAGCATGCCAACTAAATACATGTTGACATGTGGTAAAAGCTTATAGATTCCTTAATGCAATACGACTCTAATCCTTACGAATTAAGATATTAGCCGACCCTATAATGGCGGTAAAAATTGGCTATAAATAGCCTTGGGTGATATGGTTTGAAAGATGATCAAATACCATATAAGATTTCAGAAATTCAGAAATCGAGTTATACAAGCTTTTTTATTCTTCATTAATTTTCTATCAATTTCACTTGCCACAAATTGTTCAAGATTTGATTTCATTTGTACATACGCTATCAGACATTGTACTAGTTGTATATC
The DNA here is from genome assembly GCA_037678475.1 of x Bolboschoenoplectus mariqueter. Taxonomy (NCBI): domain Eukaryota; kingdom Viridiplantae; phylum Streptophyta; class Magnoliopsida; order Poales; family Cyperaceae; genus x Bolboschoenoplectus; species x Bolboschoenoplectus mariqueter. The sequence goes on along the minus strand of CM075244.1, from coordinate 4,259,210 downwards.
AGCTGATATATGATGGGAATGATTAAACCTTAAGAAAAACGACATTGTATCACATACTTCAAGCTATTAAATTTCTTACAAAAACTCATCTCATTGATCCACCAACACCAACATTTGTGAACCTTCTCCAATGATTAAGAAACCTTTTCAAGTAAAATGTGCGTCTAAAAGGTCACTGAACTGTACACATGATCTGCAAGAACTGTACTCGCAACACTATACGCAGTTCATCTCAATCCAAATTATGCGTGTTTCGATCTAAGTTCATCTTAATTCGCAATTAGCTAAGTATAAAGCGCTCCATGCATGACGTGTCCAATATATACATAGTCTATTCATAAGCTAGAGTGCCTGGTATAGTAGTACGGATTTTGCTGAATTACTATCTACAGATATAGCTAAACCGTTTTATTTCTGATTGGATAGTTCATATATATCATGCATGCACAAACTTGACCTATCACGGTTAGAACAAAACTAGTATTCGCATGTCTAGTCTAATCACAAATGAACGATCCTAATCAGTCTAAAATAGTCCAATAATTAAAAATCCGTACAACTGGAGGGGAGTCCAACTCGTGGCAGCTTACAAGATGTGGCGTAGAGGGTAGCTAACTGCCAGAATAGAACGAAATTAAGTAAAGCGAGAGAGGAAATGAAAAGGAAAAAGCAGCTGGTGCGTGTTTAATTAATTGTTGAAGTGTGTGAGTGTAACAGGGGGAAGCAAGCAAGTTCAATTGGCAACAAACAATTTGATATCAACAAAAAGAGGAGACCATCATCCAATCCAAAAGCTGTTCACCAAGAAAGTTGCACCCACTTTATTTCTCTCACTCTTGCTTATATTGTACATGTCTCTCTCTCTCTAACTACAAAGCTTAAAAGCTATCTCCTGACAGTAGTAACATGTGATACGGAAAGAGTATGACAAGCTGCTCATGCATTAATTAAAGAAACCTTTGGGTCTTATACTATTTCTTCTTTTCCTTTTTTTTTTCTTCCTGAGAGACACAGAGAGAGACTTGCCTGGCAATTGATTTCCTTTTTCAGGGAAAAATGAAAGTGAAAGGGGTAGGGGACCAATCATACATATGTGTATAATATAATATATAAGTATTTGTGCATGCATTACCGAAGACCAAAGTATTATTGCTGAGTCCAGAGAGTAGACATTGACATATCGCCTGATGATGAGTACACTTCTCTGTTCTCTAGCATGACCTTATTGCAAAATTTTAGCTCCTAAGAGCATAAGGTACATGGTACATATATTAATGGAGGACTCGCAGTATATGTTCTTATTTCTTAATTTTGGTAAACTTATCAGACCTTATAATTGCTTCTGATGGTACTATATATATATGGCATTGATAAATAATGGTCGGCCACTACTAAACTCAAATATTTTCACTCCAAGACTTGGTGTTGTCATGATTGTTGATTCCTTTTTGTAAAATAAAAAAAAGGACAAAGATTTATTGACAACGATTAACTTAGCAATTTTGAAAATGATTTTTCAAATAAATTCAACACAATTTTTTATAAGTTCTTACAAATAGAAAAAAAATTTATAAAATATCCATCTCAAGCCACCCTGAAATTATATTTTTAATTTATAGATTGATTGTATTTTAACTACATGCAATTTAAGCGTTATTTAATATTTCATCAAAAATCATTATATATAGACTTATACAATTTTCATTATTTTTATGGAATATAAAATAACACTTAAATTGAATAAATTTGAAACACAATTAATGTATAAGCTCAAAATATGCATATAAACTTTTTTTTTATTTTTAAGAACTTATTTGAAAAATTATTGTCAATATTATCAAGTTAATCATTGTCAATGGATCTTCATCTTTAAAAAAATTAGATTAAAAAAAAGAGTGATAGAATATATATTATCCTTAGATCTTGCTTCATATGCAATGAAGAAGAGGAAAAAGGAGGGGAGGTAAAAAAAAAACTTAAATATTATTTGCTCTATAATTTTATAACAAAGAGAAAAGACGGAAAATTTCACTTCTTTTACTTGTCTAGTTCATATTAAAAAAGATATGAAGTTATTTTTAGCACTCCTTTCATATATTTTTCAACATTTCCATTCTCTTCTCCCCTTTCTCTCTCTATAATATTTTTGTGAAGCACAATATTATGGTTAAAAAAATTTCTATTCAAATTTAATTAGTAGATAGACTAATTAATTAGTCCTTCATATTCCATATCTTATCTAGATATGTGCCATCAGAATCTCTCATAAAAAAAAATCAAACAAAAAAGAAGGCGCAGAAACTATTCAAGCACTGTTAAATTAAATAACAAACTACTACTCTGCTAGTTTCGTTACAAGTTGTGCTTTGTTTTGGTGAATCATAGACGAAAATTACGACAGGAAATATTATTTCTCATAAGTATAACACTTTACTATTTTTTACTGAAACTGTAAATTATTGCAGAGGAGCTAAATTACTTTTATGACATAATAATTTTTTTTTTAATTTGGAGGTAGTGTATGAAAAATGTCAACATCGAAGCTTCAGTAGAATGAGGTGCATGGGATGCATTTTTTCCGGTTGGCAAGGACGGTACCATCACAAGCTTTTGAAGCTCAAGTTGCTTTCTCTTTTGGTTCGATTCCTCTCAATATTTTGCAAGAAGCTGTAAATAATCAAACATCCCATCATTTATTATTGACACAAGCAGTAATATGTTGCTTTAGTTTCTAAAGCTTTAAATTGATACTTCTTAAAGTTTGTCAATGAAGCTATGAATTCTATCATCTTTTCTACACCGACTCTTCTACTGGTACAATTTTTATTCCGTCGCTGGTAATGCATTACCGCAAAAATCGTAACAAGCTTTTCAAACAGTAAAAGTTTCTGATTCTATTGCCTGACTTCTTTTCATTGTTCTAATTAAACTATTTCCAAATTTTACATAAAATACATTATTTTTCCTTATCATTTTATTCTTGAATGTTATAACTTCTATTCCTTTTTCAAAACCAACATTCTGATATATATTATTCGCACTAAAAAATGAATTATTTCCGAATTGCAACGTTCTCAAGCACATGATGGTCCATGCAGCTGATATTCACGCTAAGATCACAGAGTCCGGATTCCTGGACTCCTCATATTTGAATCCAGACCATGGACCTGACAGGATCCATTGAACTCTATCTAATTTCAGGGAAATACCAAGCAATTAATCTTTGCTATAGTCTGTGATAACTGCCGTATATACAGAAATACTGACAGTTTTTCTAACAATTTTTTTTCTCTTTTTGTTAGAAGAAATCTTGTAAGGCTACTGATCAAAGCAAAGAACATGAAAATTTGAAACTTGTGAGCCTTTGAATTTCTGGATCAAATCTGCTCAGGGCCCAGCCCTAACTTGAGCTAGCCTTTCAAGGCCTGATACTTTTAACTGTAGAATTTATAGACCTGGTTGCACCAGACTGGTACTGTTTGCGTTGGCAAGGACTAAGGACCACGAAATAGCAATCTATCATGGCCTCGCTTTACTGGTGCAATTTCAATTTTTGAAGGGGGAGAGAGTGATCAGAGATTTCTCAAGTTAACTTATTAGCGGATCTAAAAATGTGCAAGTCTTGCAATGATTAGCAATTTGATTAGTAGCATTACCAGTACAATGCCACCACATCATGACTTGTCAGGTGGTGGATGGTAGGATTAATTGCGTATATGCAATTTGGCTTGGAGCATAATACTTTAAGAATTAGATTGACACTTCATAAAATTTGAAATTCTGAAAACTATTTTCAGACTCTTAAACAGTATCCGTGTCCCTAAAATTAGGCTCAAATTTTGAATACACCACGTCTGTCGATTTCATATATTTTGGTCATTTTTTTTCTGTTAAATACATATTTTCTGGGTCTTTCTCTTACTCAAATATACAATGCGAAAGAAGATTTGAATACAAGCTACTGTAATGTAAACGGCAATAATCAAGTATTAATATTATATCTAAATTTAATCATTGATTCTTAATTAATGCAAACAGACTCCGACTGGAGCAGTATCAGTATCAGTATAAAAAACCAAAAAGTACAATTTAGACCTGGTTGTGGAGGACCGATACATAACAATCTAACATGGTCTCGTTCTATTCGCGCAATACAATGTTTGAAGGGAGAGAGCACCTCAAGGTTAGACTTAGCAGATCGATCTATGATAATAAATGTCAAGTCATGCAATGATAAGCTGCATCCCAGTACGAGGCCACCACATCATGACTTGTCGGGTGGTCGATGGTAGGTTAATTAAATTGTACGGCGGGGGTTCATTAATAATTTTGAGTTTTAACCAATGATTTTTTTAAATAAATTCAAATTAGAATTGTAAGATGGGAATTCGTTGATGTATAATGATTCACTTTGACGACCAACGACTTTTAAAATAAATTAAAAAATATTTAAAAATAAAAAATATAGAGATATATTATTACATTTATACCCTTATACCCTTATACCCTTATAGATTGATTGTGTTTTAAATTTCATATAATTAAAGTTTCAAATGATATTCCATGGAAGACCATTAAAATCATATGAAATTTGTAATGGTCCAAATTTAATAATTTTTAACGAGATGTAAATCATACTTAAATTATATAAAATTTAAAACACAAAGAATATGTAAGTGTACGAATATGTCTAAGCTTTTTTTAACTTATTTGAAAAACTATTGTCAACAATGGATCTCTATCCTTAATTCTATATATGCAGTTTGGGTGAAAGAATAAATAACCACAACATTCTAAATTTTTGAATTCATAAAATTTGAAATTTCGAACAAAGAAAAATTGGATGCCTTACCAAGAAAAGAACCTAAACACCTGACGTTTAAGTTGTTTTCATGCAAAATTTCTTGTGATTTTTAAGTTACCTGCAAGTTGTAATGAAAGAATTTGGAGGTTTAGAATATAATTAAGTTTTGTCACAGGATAAATATTTTAAGGGATGGAAAAAATCGAAAAGCATTGTGGCCATAGTCTTCAGCCCAGTACTGATAAGTGGGCCCAATATTTTTTTATCTTCCGGCCCTTATACTATATAATTATAAGGTCTTTTACTTTTTTTTCCTTCTACAAAATTATTCTGTCTATAAAATATGAGGAGATTATTGAGTGTATGTTTCATCATACATCAAGTTATTTAAAATTTCAATAGTTCATAATTAATGATCATTTATACACTATGGACAATTCTTTGATTTCATGAAATTTAATTGTTAGGTCATCTCCATGCCTTATAAATTTGCTTTCTGATTTTTAGTTTTATTTGATATTTTCTTTTTAAATCCATTGTCAAGATATATTGTTAAAATAAACATTGTCAAGTGATCTCTACCCTTAAAAATGTTTTACAGAAGAAACATAATTTAATTTAGAAGTAGACAGTTTGGAGCTACTTTCAACATATATAGTGTTTGATTTGCAATCCTTAAGATTTTTTTGTGTGCTTAAATATAAAACAAAATGTTAAGTTACCGAAGCACTGTACATGTGGAAAGCGCGTGCTATGCCCATTTATATCGGAAATTTGTAGTTCAAGATTCAACTCTCTACACTACAAATCTCTGTGTGTGCGCTCATTTTCTCAAGGTCTTTGTCAACTTCCTTTTTCTTTTCTTTTTTGCTTCAAGTTCAACCGTTATTACCTCGTTGACATTTTACTACATTTTCGTGGTTTCGACGAATCCATAAAACAAATAACGACGCAATTGATTTGCTAACAAATTAAGTGGCTTGTCTTGTCGTTGTGGATATTTAAATTTCTTGGTGTAATTGTTTTGATAAGATTATTCCAATTAACGCATAAGAAAATGAAATCAATTTTATTTGAGAATCAGTTAAAAGTTAGAGAAATTATCATTGAGTCATTGACACCTCATACATTCCATATTTGTAATGATTTGAAGCATATTTTTTTAATCTTATTTCTATTGCACTCCTTTTTTCTATTCTCGTCCTATTTCATCGCGATCATCATGATATCTTTCTGACATCTTCTTTCTTCATGTGTCATCATATATAGTCGTTGTCACCATCATTACTATAAGGAATCACACTAATAATCATATCTATAATGACATCCATATATACTGTACCAAATATGTATAATACTCCTAAAAAGTTGAAAAAAGTGGATTCAACATATAATAATTAATACTTGCAACAGCCATGTATTATTGATCATTAAATGATAAGTGTATGCATTTTTTCAGTAATAAAGTACTTATCAAGGGAATAAAATTAATAAATATCAGTCATTTCTGATACAAATTCATAGGAAAAAAATAGTTTGTATTTTATGTTATGCTGAGGTTCTTATTAAAGTTCAATTACATTGAATAAGATATCAAACTATTCCCGTTGTCTCAGGTTTCAAAGCCAAAATCTATACAAGGATTATCCAAGTCACTTGCAACACTTGCAATATTTCTAAAATATTTGACCTAATGCTTAATGTTTGACCGTCTTTCTCAATTCCTTTTCGTAAACCATTAGACCAATTCAACTTCACATAAACTAGAGCAATTTGAAATTTTTTAATGAGGTACTACATGTATATATTAGTATTTATCCTATTTCCAAGGTACTACTGGTCAGATATCCAGCTAAAAATGATTGAATTATAGGACTATGTTATGGATAAATTTCTTCAGGTCAATTCTCAAAACCAGAAAAAGAGTATAGTGTACTCCTGCCAATGTCTATTAATAATCAAGGCAAAACAGATCTAGTACCAGACCATGAAAGGATTGCTAGTCTACCAAGAGCAAACACAAAAGGGATATAATGGCGTTCTTGATTGCACTTTTGCTGCTGTCTCTCATAAATGTTGATGGCAAAGGTACTCCTTAATTCATGATTTCTTTTCTTCTTGCTCATGAGTCATGCACCTTGAAACGTGAATTAGGAAAGTGAGGAACTGCAGTATATTATTTGACGTTTTACAACTAATTACTACAGCTACTCATAAATGCAAAATGCAATTGAAGATAAATTAATAAAGTTTAAATAAATCCAAGGCTGAAATCAAAATGAATGTCAACATAAAATTAAACATACTGAAACGTTTATTAGGAAAGTGGAATTTATAACATTAGAAGAATCTGCTTGCAAGAAAAAACATGTGCAATTAAGAAAAGCAAACAAAATTGGGCAAAGTGACAATCTGCATGTTTTTTCCATTCTCACTTCACTCTAGTTAGCAAACAAGAGAGACACAAAGACCTCTCTCTATGGGGAAAAAAGTAAAAAGTTGTTTTGGAGTAGGGTTTTGTTTGCACTGATTTTCATGGATTAAAGTGGAAAACTGATCGAAGCCTTGAGAGTAAAATAAGTGCCAAAAGTCTGACAGGAAGAAAAGCCCAGCAGACTTGAAAATCACAGATTTGCACCAAATACTACGGATCTGAACATGCCCTATATATATATGATTCAATAATCAGTTTTAGTTGAATTAGTGTAATTAAGTTGTCATGCTTAAATTTATGTTTCAACAAAATTTTAGTGCACTTGCTTTTTGTTACCTTTTATAATGAGGAACCAACTGCAGGGAATGCACTAAATGCAACTGAGGTGTTGCAAGATGATGAGGTCCTGAGTTCAACAAATGGGAGATTTCAGTTGGGTTTCTTCAGTACCACAGGTTCTGATGAACGATATCTTGGAATTTGGTACACCCTCCCTTATAAAACGGTCATATGGGTTGCGAATGGCGACTGTCCAATCATCAGTGGCACTGGCACACTGTACCTTTCTCCAGATGGAACTCTTTTTGTCATCAATGGCACAGGCCAAGATATATGGCCTACTGATAGTCATTTCAGCAGAGGAGAACCTCAAGCATGTCTCCTTGATTCAGGACATCTTGTTGTTAATGATACTGAAACGGGAAAAATTTTGTGGCAGAGTTCGTACCAACTCTCTGACACTCTGTTGCCACATACGCCATTTGGGTATATGAAGTTATTGGATTCAATACTTGAAATTCAACTTTCTTCTTGGAACATTACTGAAATTGATCCTTTTCCTGGGCAATATGTCCGGAAACTGGACCCTTACAGAAGGCACAAACTGGTTACTATCAGGGGTTCTGATGTAATTTATCGGACTGGGCCATGGGACAGCAATAGATGGAATGGTTTTCCTGGAATGACACAAGATTTGGTGAGGTTTGTTGTCTCATCAGGCAAAGGTGGAGCATACTTTTGGTATGAGCCTCTGGACCCATCAGCACTTTGGCGCCTGGTCTTGAAGTCAAATGGCACATCATACCGTTATTATAAGAATGGAAGTGACTGGATAGAATATTGGAAAGCACCAGATGAATCAACCCCTTCATATGCTGCATGCGGGGCCGTATGGGATCTATTCTGATGGTATTGTAAATGTTGTGTTGAAGCTTTATTTCAACCCAGAAATGGAAAAGATTGGAAGAACGGCATATTTTCTGGTGGTTGTGAAAGAATTATTCCTCTAAATGACACAATCATGGATTTATTTCTATAAGAAATGCGAAGCTGCCAGACACAATCAATGCAGTTTCTGATGAAAAAAAGAGTAAAAGCGAATGTGAGAGTTGGTGCCTACAAAATTCGTCTTGCATGGCTTACGCGTATATTGGATGGCAAGGATGCCTAGCTTGGGAAGGAGATATTATTGATATGCAACAATTCCTCGATGGAGGAGATATTTTATATATTCGTAGCTTCTAAGAGTGGTATGTGTTGTTTTGCAATGACCATAAATAATAATGACAAATTGCAACCATTTATGACCATTCCCTATATTCATCTAAAACTATCCATACTGCAGTGATACCCTATTGCATAAAAATACTTAAAGAATTCATTGCTAATACCACATTACCAACAGGGAACCTGCATTATTATTTTTTAATGATTATTTTTCACTTTGTCTAATCACAGGGAAAAATAACAGAAAAATAATTCTCATCATCGTGTCTCTTAGTGTTGCTACAATTCTGATCCTTTTAGCAGCATTAATTCTGGTAAGGAAACCAATAAGGTGGCTCAGAAAACTTCCACAAACAGGTATGATTTGGTTTGAAATAATCTTATTTTTTCTTATATTGTAATTAGCTATTGTCTAATAATATTTCATTTATCTTATATTCAGTTTTAGAAAATAATATATCTACTGGCCAAGAATATATTCAAACTTTTGAATCCTTCGACTTCAATACCATAAGAGCTGCCACTGGTGATTTTAATGAAGTCAACATCTTTCTATTTTAATTGCCTTTTTTATTTAATATTGCTAATATTATTCTTTTTTTAATCAACTGTTGCATTATTTTCACTATTGGACTGATCGATCACCTATTAAGATTAATAGTTGTGCAAATTTCTATAGGGAGTTCTAGAAAGAAATTACAGACAAAAGACTTTCAAAAGGTGCTAACAAGGGAAAATAACAGCTTAGAAATGAGCTTTATCTACTTTCAAGGCTCAAGCACAAGAATCTTGTTAAATTGGCGGGATTTTGTGTACAACAACAAGAGATAATCCTATGCTATGAATTTATGGAGAACAATAGCCTTGATCAAACGTTGGTATGTCATACATATTTTCTTTTCTTTTATATTGTCAAATATGAATACGAGAACTAATTGAAAGACATTTTGGATGTATTCTTTCCTTTAATTCTTTATTTTTCCACCGAAAATTTCTTTCTTTTTGTTTGATATTGTATTTCCTAATTGTATATCTGGTTTTGTAGAGTCAGAGAGCACAAGACATGCCTCACAATTCTAAAGGAAAGAAAAGATTATAGAAATCACTGCCATATTTTTTAATTGCTAATAACTTGAGTTAATAATTAGATTTTTTTTTTTTTGATGTATGTAGGCACTGGATTTCTAGAAGAGGTCTCAGAACTAAACTGGGAACAGAGCTTCAGAATAATACAAGGGATTAGCTCAGGTCTTCTTTACCTCCACGAGGATACAATAATTCATCGGGACATAAAGGCAGGAAACATTCTATTAGATAGAAAGATTGTCCCAAAAATCTCTGATTTTGGTCTTGCAAGGCTTTTTGAAGAACACTGCTCCTTTTTTACAAACTATTCTATAGGCGGGACATTGTTAGTGAGTGATTGTCAATTTATTTTTTATTTTATTATTGCAATTTTTTTTACAGGACCATCGAGCTATTGTCTAAGATGCTATGGATTCAAATTCACGTTGACACCTAATATAGATGGGGGAATTCTGAGCCTTCCTTATCTAATCCAAAACTAAAAGGTCTATTTTTTGTGGAGACCAATTAGCAATAAATGCTGCGTGATTGATTTTTTTTCAGAAAAAAAATGAATAGATTAAGATGGTTTTTGATATACAACGTTGTTAATTGATGTCGAGTATTGGTTGATGTTTGCACTTTGCAGAGGGTACATGGCACCAGAATTGCAAAATGGAATGCTCTCGACTAAAGCAGATGTGTACAGTTTTCACATGGTTATTCTGGAAATAATCAGTGGTCAAAGAAACACCACCCTTCCTTCTGGGCTTATTAGTCTTGTAAATGCCTCTCTGCCTCTCTGCCCCCCTCTCTCTCTCTCTCTCTCTCTCTCTCAAAATCTTGGCAGTGGTTGTCAGGTATAATTTCACTAAACAAACATAAACTTACACCCATCTCTCTATCCCTCTCTCCACCCTCCCCCTCTAACAGTATCACTTTTGCTTTGTACTACCATTTAGGTACTTCAATACTTGAAAGAAGGAAGATTATTGGAAATAAAAGATGCAAGGGTAAGCAAATCCTGCTCTAATGACGAAATAAGAAAATGTATACACATAGCATTACTGTGCCTTCTTGAAGAACCACAAATGAGACCGAGCATGCGAGAAATCAATCTCATGCCAACCAGCCTATCATGTCCTCTCCCCAGCTTGCCTCATCTGTGTTCACGTTGGGGCAATGTCATCGACTCCTCAACATACTTTGATAGCTCAGCACTGCTGTAACATATCTTCTCACCAAAAGAGGTGGTTTATGCAAATTGAGGCAAGCTGGGGAGAAGAATACATGCTGCGTCAACATATAAAAATCTGAATTAACACTAATATATGTGCTATTTTGGCATGTATACTCACAATTAGCAGCACAGACAGGACTGTAATTAAATAAGAAACAAAAATCTTAAATTTAACATAGTTTCAAATTTGATTGACAATTTTGAAACGCAGAGATTAAAACTTAACTGAATAATAAACATAGAATTAATTCTCAAATTGAATAACCAATTAATTGTCAATTTTGAGTTTCGGAATCAATTTTCAAAACTATATTTTGATTTCTGAAACTAAAATACTAACCAACAGATATACTGATTACCGAACTATTTGAAAAATCAGATTTGGTTAAATAATTTGTTTTAAACCAACAAATCAAAATTAAATAAACAGATCTTCAAAAGCACAAATATCTTTTCAATTTCCGAACCAAAATCATAATTTGATCGTTCAACTAGAGTTTGCTATGATACCACTTGTTATGAACATTACCCGTGATCCTCTAGTGAACTCTAAATTAACATAAAATTATATTGATCCATGCTGTCGGTCTTCTGGAGAGACACAACCCCGTTGATCACCGGATTCTTTAAGCCTTCGCGGTGATCCTTCTCTTCTCCGATGAAGAGACGAAGAGAATCAGCCCGGCGGTTTTCTTCTCTTTTCAGAAAACCCGAATTTGTTTTGAGAGAGGAAATCTGTTGGTTGTTTTATGACGGTAATGGAAAAAGGACGGTTCTTGATCCCTTTATAATGGGTGTCAATAACCGAAAGGTTGGCAAACCACTGGTTATGCCTTAGCGGATCCATACCAGATCCAATTTCTCTCGTAACGGGTTTACTTTCAAAATCAGAAAACTGCCTATTAGTTGTATTCTCCAGGGATCAATAACATAATTGTATTATTACTAAACTTTATATAATTTAGACCATCACTAAATCATAAAGTTATTAATACGTATTCTACACATTAAGGGTCACACTTCTCATGATAAATATTGAAACCCGATAAATAATACTTAATTTGATCAATTCATAACGGGTCTAATTAGATATTTGACAGTCTATTATTCAATATATATTTATATTATATATAAGTCCATATAATTTTGTAATTAATAGAAATTAATTCCAACAGTAAAAACAAAGGAAAACACAAAAATTTACAAAATTGATCTTAAAGATCAATGAATTGCATTGCATAAACATGTATCCTCCAGTTTCTCCGCATATCCTCCATTGACAGCACCTCTACCAGCATTTGTGTTTCGCCAAATTTTTTGTCCATACTATTTACTCTCATCCTCCCCAAGCCTCTGACACTCCTCACACCTCATGTCAAGCATGCCACAACACCCTGTATCTAAAACAAAACATCCTATTAAAATGAGGGCAGTCAGCGTCTAGCTCACCTTCATCTTCCGGCAGCGCAGAGCATTCCTTCAAACGACTCGGCAAAACTTATTCTGACCCAAAGTGAATTAGCACAGAAGTAGTATCCATGGTCATATGTGGATGCTGGATGAATCAGGTAGCAGATTAAGGGGTCAAAAGGGCCACATTTGAACCCAGGTTGTGGGCAAGGGGTGCTGGTGTCATTTTGTTCAATTTTAATTGGAGGTTATGTACAAGAGCAAACAATCATTGCAAACAAGGTGTTTGCAGGGGTTTAGAGTGAAAACTCGGATTCTTGATAAATCAAATTTATATATTATTTTAATCCAAATTTTTAGTAAAACGAAGTTAGATATGAATATATGAGAGAAACATTAGTTAACAGACAGAAGAAGCATTTAAAGGAATAATTAAAGAAGGATAAAATTGTCTACAAATTAAGAGATTCAAATAATTTTGTGTTAATAAAAGAATTATACAAGGATATTTCTAGTAAGAGGTGAAAAGTAATGATTTTAATTAGAGAAATTAATTTCCTCTTTTTTCTCTGTTCCCAGCTTTTCCTGTTATTAAAGATTCTGGACGATTCATCAATCGCTTAATGGTATCGATCACAAGCTATGTGTTTAGGAGTGTGGAATGAAAAACATCTGGATATTGTTCTTTTATTAACATCATCTATCATTTTCAATTTTACTGGTAGCAGTTGATTTTGTGGCAATGTTAATTAACGAAATATCCTGAATTTACTTAAATATTTTTGTTATATTGGGACGATCAAATTCATCCCGCCAATTAACCGTAATTCTCCTCATACAATATTTCATGAATGTCATTCGGGCATCCAATGTGGATAATAAACTCCGTTTAACACGATTTTATAATTTTTAATAAAAAATTATAAAAAATACATTTGAAAATCCGTCCCATAATAAAATATTATTTTTTATTAAAAACATTTTAAAGTACATTTGAAGATCATACTGTTGAGAAAAAAAAATACATGAGAGAATTTTTAAAATCCGTTCCTTCTATATTTGAAAATTTTTCATCCCATTTTCTTATTTATTTAATTTTGAATATTACTTTTCTTAAATAAAAAAAAAATCGGGCAGTATCCACCAGTTGTAAAATTCAAGCAGCAGATATGAATACCTGTCAACAATGTAAGTAATACTGACAGAAATTTGCAGAAGCAGTGAGGTGCAATAATCAATTTTGAATGTTATTTATAGCATATCCTCATGTAACTATATTAAGATAAATTTAATGTTATTTATGGCACTATGTTGTTCTTGTAAAAGGGGTATGAACCAAATAATATTGTTATTTTTTTTTTGAGTAAATTGTATGAATGGTCTCTAAAGTATTTTTTTTTTATCATTTTGATTGTTAAAATTTGAAAATTATCAATTTGATCCTTAAAATTTTACTTAGTTACCAATTTAGTCCTTAAAATTTTAAAAGTATAATTTTAATCCTTCAAGTTTTAAATTTCTATCAAATTGGTCCTACATTTAGTATCCATTAAAAAAAATAATAATTATACTTATAGTGTCTTAATTTAGTATTAAAATAATTTAGACATCATTATTTAACAATATAAATAATATGGAAATAAATAATAATTATTCATGACATTGAATATCAATTAAATTAACATTAACATTCATGTTTGTGCCATTATAAATTAATTGAAATAATAGTTACACATATTTTTGTTCATATATATAAATATAGGATTAATTTGGTATAAATTAAAAACTTGAAGGACTAAGTTAGTATCTTTAAATTTTAAGGACCAAAACGGTAAGTGATATTTTAGGGATCAAATTGATATTTTTGAAATTTTAAGGATCAAAATGATAAAATAGTACTATTTTAGGGACCATTCTTGTAATTCACTCTTTTTTTTTACAGTGTTGTCTTTCCTTATTGGCTAGTTTTATATATGTACTCTGTGAACTGAGATTAATTGAACTTGAGGCATAAGTATACAGTAGGAGCCAGAATAACTTCAACCATAAATGGCAAACACATTCGAGTTTTCACCTTACCGGCCAGATTGATAAATAATACATTTCTGAAACAACTACAGAAATACACTCATATCATTTAATATGACAATATCTCCGTTTAAACAAGTTGCCACATTCACTGACAAAGCACATGCTTCACATTTCTATCTCCTCGATGCGCATCAAATTTCTTGCAACTCCAAAGTGCACAAATCATGATGCATATGGCACAACACGTTCAAAAATTTATTCATGATCTTTTGAAAGCTTCATTGTATGGGTCCACATGATCATTGACAACATACATCTCTAATTAAAGAGTTAAGCAGACAGTATGATTAGAAAGACTACTGAATTTCTAAGAAATTAAACTAAAAGCTTACTTCGCTCTATTAAACTTACTTTGCTCTAAATGCATGATTGATACGGGAGAGCTAGACCAGACTAGGCACAAACCAAGTCTGCACTGCATCAAAAGGGCAAGACAGCACTTCAGTTTTACCATCTTTTATGTCGTATCTATTAAGATGTCGCCCGTATTCCAGGAAGTAAATGCAATTCCCTTTGAATCCAGCAAAGTCACTTGCACAGAAAGATAGCCCACGATAACCTTCCAGAAACAGCATTTGGTCACCGATGTTACTGATTTTCACCCAACAAGGTTTCCCTTTTCCATCAAAAGAAAGACAGTATATATTAAAGTGGCACTGCCCAGCCTCGTAATGCTTGAACAACCTTAGGATCTTTCCTCCTGACTCGACCAGAATAGTGCAAACCTTTAGAAGAGGTTTATGCCCTCCGGTGGTTTGACTTGATGAGCCAAATTGTGGGTGGCGAGGTCAATAACCTTGGTAATGCCAGTTTTTTCATCATTGCTAAAATATTGTCCCATATAAAATGCATTGCTACTGCCACCGACCCCTGCTACATGGACCCAATCGTCATCACATCAGGTCGCAAAAAGGCCATCATGGGTGGTGCAGTATTCCATTCCATACCAGGGAATGCAAAATAATCTGCACTTCCCAATACAATCACAATATCGCCGCCTTCAATTGGATCTGGGCCAATATAGTCTGGCCACCCGAAAACTTTAGCACGAGGAAAATCAATGTCCTCATGAGTAAGAGGATTGAGGAGATACATCTCAAAACCCCTCGAGTGAGAGGCAAGTAAGTAGCGGTATGCGGGACCCTCGAGCCAGGCACGCCTGGAACTGGGACAGAAGATAGTATGAACTTTACCAGAGGAGAGGCAATAGAAGCGAATGATGATATTTTCATGGTTTTCTTCAGGGTCTTCACGACGCTCTAGAAGCCAGGGGAGTTGTGGGGGAGGATCATTGGCTGGGGATGACAAGCGCCACCTCTTGCACACAGTACAGAAGCGTATGAAATCAGAGATATCAGGGAGCTTTTTGGAGAAGAGATGGAGAACGCCTCGTGGAAGTGCTGACCAGTTTCTCTGATCAACGGGGACAGGATCACTAGCGCCACGACCAAGGCCTCGGCCTCGGCCGCAACTGCCACTGCGAGCACGACCACATCCGGCTGTGGAACCGGTTGTGGTGGTTGTGGTTGTCTTCTGCTTGGGCATCTGATCACTTTAGGAAGGAAAAAAGTGTACTACAAGGGTTTTTCAATTTGGTTTAATTTCAGAGTTCGAAAGTTATACAAAAGGAACTGGCATCGCCTCTGACAAAACAAATAAGGAAAACTATCAAGGTATTATAAGAAAGGAGCGCAGGTGAAGGACGGACGGTGGTCGGCGAGGTAATTAAGTAATGTAAATGGGCATTTAATTTTCCTTTTTTTTGGTTACATGCTCGAAAAGGAGCACAGTGGTTGTTTGGAATTTGGAAAGGCGGGAAGGTTAATATGCAATCACGCATCCGTTCACCCAAGGCTCATTTGGGTTTCAAGAGATCGTAGTCTTTTAACTGTCAGTTATTAAGCCGAGGTGTATATATATATATATATCTCAGGTGAAGGATGGATCATTGATTTACTGCTTCAGGAACTGTTTTTCGTGTGGGGAAGAAGGAGAGAAAGTAATTATTTGGATTCCACATGAGTGGTTAAGATAGCTTCAGGCATGCTCCAGTGGGGCTGTAATTTATCTTAATTCCTTCCGAGGCGATGAGGAAAAACCCCATGAAAAAACCAAACAAGGAAATGAGAACACTGCACATATTTTTTATAAATATTAAGGCACGAGCCCCGTTTTCTGAGAAATCTGATAGCCTCATTTTGGACAAACAATTGAAATAACTTGCAGTGATAACTAATAAACCATTTGTCAGTAAAAATTAAATCAAGGAACATAAATTAGAATGAGATACAGTGAAACACCATTAGATTTTACATAATTTCAATAATGAATAGCTAAACAAATTCACCAGATAGTGTTACTGCAAACAAGCATAAAGAAATTCAACAAAAGAAAAGGAACCAGAAAATGAGAAAAGACCATGATGCACTCTACTTTACCCTGAACATTATGATTGATGGACACAACAAAATCTCAATTTGTATACTTCATTGATTTTACAAATTGTTTGAGCTATCTTAAGCTTGGTACAATCCAAGTACCTCCGTTCGCAAAAGGGCAAGCCAAAGGCTCAGTTCTAGCCTCCTCTATGTCATACCTACAAAGGAAACAGAAGGGTGGATCGTAGATGTCTTGCGATTGCAACTTCAGAAAGTAAATAGAGTTACCTCTAAATTCACTAAAATCTCCACAACTGAGGGAAAAACCATTATCTTGGTCCAAGAATAGCATCTGATCACCTATACTAGAAATCTCAACCCAACAAGGTTTCCCTCCTCTCTCACTTCCAATCTCCAATCGATGAATATGGAAGTGACAATCCTTCACTTCCAATAGTTCATCATCATGCAAGAACACCCTTAATATATCCCCTCGTGACTGAATTAAATACGTCATGCCCCTCGGTGAAAGGCAGCACTTGTTGTCATCCTCAGGAGGTGGCGGTACAATGTGTACCACTTTTTGTGTAACAACATTGATAACTTTTGTAGCTCCGGTTTCCTCCTCATTAACAAAATACATCCCATCGTAGTATGCATCACGGCAATGCAATGAGCATTCTTCAATCACCACCCACTCTTTTTCTACGGGCTGATACAAAGCCAGAATGCCAGTCTTGAAATCAGCTGAATTACCTGACAAAACCACACATTCTCCACTCTGAACCGGATCAGAACCAATTCGAACTGGCCTGGGCCCTGCGATATCAAGAAACGGGAGAACCACCTTCCTATCAATGAGCGGATTGAGAAGAGAAATCTCGTAGCTTGTCGCATTGTACAAAAGTATGTAGTCTTGCGCTGGGCCCTTGAGCCAGTTCCCCGAGGAATTGGGGGAAGGGACTGTATGGATTCCACCAGAGAAGAGAGAGTAGAAACGAAGGTCACCTTGGAGGGAATCGCGGCGCTCGAGAAACCAAGGTAACTGTGGAGGAGGGTTCGAGACGAGGGCTGCTGAGCGCCAGGTCGTGCAGACGGCGCGAAAACTGACGAAATCGGAGATGTCAGGGAGCTTCCTGGCGATTATTTGGAGCAGCTCGGATGGAAGCCCCGACCAATCGTTAGTTCGGGCGACGGGTAGGGTTCCGGCCATGGGAGCTGGAGTGCAGCGTGTGGGTTGGAATTGGATTGATGGAAGTTGGAAGGTAATTTGAATGCAGTGATGCAATGAGGATGGTAAATTTGTTTACAAAAGAGAAATTGGGGGATTTTGGTTACAGAGCTCACGCCAGAAGGGAGGAGGAGCGGTTCATCATTACAAATTTTCTGACATCAGCTACCGAGTTCTAGACCGATCGATCTCAATATGTAATTAAAAAAAAGATAAATATGTTTTCTCTTTATTTCGTTTTTTATTTTGTTTTTGGTAAATGAAGATCCAAAACGTTAAAAATGGTCTCTTCCATCACCGAATACACGTCAAAATTCCAAATTAAATCCATTTCAAGCATCATTTTCTTTTAAACTATCTGTCTGTATCATTCTCCTCAACGTCAGATTAAAGCTCGTCTTTGGATCTCTTACAAAAACTTAATTGTTTTCTAAGAAAATTTATTCAATCTCTGAATCGTTGAATTTAATTAGAGTCCAGATCTGGGTGCTCCGATAGTATTCGTGCAAACGCGGAGGCGAAAGGTCCTCATTCAGAGAAAAAAAGAAGAAGAAGAAATATAATATGATACGCTCCTAGATACCGGGAATCTGGATTCATCGTAGAGCATATGGAGACCACAAAATGACAAGAGTCGGTAAAATAAGGGACCCATTTGCTACGCTATGCCACAGGCCCACAGCCACACTACTCCACATTTCTCACTGATGTAGACACCTGAAGTGGATTCTGCACCGACCACTCCGACCTACGCAAGCAACCTCTCGATGGACACCCACTCAGAACTGGGAACTTCTACAAGGCGTCATTACTTTTTTAGTCTACAGCGGGTCGTTCTGTGTGAGGAGGAGAAGCCTAAGTTATTGACCCGGTACACTACTACCTCTGGTAATATATGCTACTGGCAACCCCAACTTCCTGTGCCTTTAGACTTTAGTTTCCTTCCTATTGGGTTCTCCATTTTTCCTCCCAAGTCTCACTTTCCCTTTCTTCGTTTCCTTCTCACTTCTCACAGTCCATTTTATTTCGCCAAAAAGAGAATTTTTTTCGAATACAAGTTTAACCATGTCTGAAGCAAGCCTCAGGCGGCGGCGTCGCTCCTTCTCCAAAAGGGGATCTCCGGTCGATCGGCCCGTTCCTACATCCTTGTTCCGGCGGTCTAAACAACCGCGAAAGAAACCAACCAGTAAGATTCTGCCACGTTGTGCTTCAGAGCCCGTGTTGTGGATCGTGCGATTGGTACCGGACGACGTCATGTCTGAATCCGACAAGGAGGAGGATCCACCTCTGTTCATCGATCCGACATTTTACAGCTGCTATGATTTGCTTGAGCCATCTCCTCTCGTTCAAGCTTTGCCCCGACTGCTCGATCCTTCCCAGGTAAATTAACACATTTATGTTAAAATTATAAAATATGCAGTTATAAGTTTGAACCTGTCACAGATGCATGACTTTACTACCGGTGTCAGTCCTTACGGCGTTAGTTTCTGGATTTAGTACATTTAGTGTGATAAAACGAAAATGTGCTGTATACAGTAGAAAGTAAACTTTTCTTTTTCTAGAAATTAACGCTCAAATTTAGCAAGAGCATATACTTTCAAATTCTGAGTTCCTTGCGCCAGCTTTTCTGATGAGAAATGTGGTTTTAAAGAAGTCAACTTTCCTTGAACCGTACCCTCCTTTGACTTCTAAGCTATGTTCAAATTGAGAGTTCCATCGAGGACATGTTTTCACATGGGGATAAGGTCATATTGGTCAAATAATGAATATAATTGAACAGGAGGAAAAGAAAGTGTTGTTCAGTGTGATGGTGGAGGGGAGCGTCGGGCCCGTCAAGGCCCTGGTCAGACTCGGTGCAAGTGTGGAGGAAGCAATCAAAGCTATTCTTCAAAGGTACAAAAGTGAGGGACGGAGTCCTCGGCTCGATACAGCTGTCACCGACTCATTCCAGCTACACCACTCCCATTTCTCCCTTCAAAGTACGTCTTAATTTATTTATTGACCGTTGTTTTCTTTTTTTGAGAAAACAGCAGCTGATTTCTGATGGTGTACTGAGTTTTCTTTAAATTAGATAGGATGGTTATAAATTATAGAAGTACAACGTCATCAGTGTAATGAAAAAGAAAAAGAAAACAAAGAAGAAAACTGATGTCAGACGTTATGTGCTTCTTTATACACATTTTTCGCGGTTCTGTTGATTTTATTGACATAGAACCATAGACACAAAAGCAGATACGCGTTGTCTAAGCTAATGCTGTTTCTGATTTGAATGATTTTAATTCGAGGGGAATTTATTCCTTCCCAACTCCCATTCATTGGCATTCTGGATAAATAATCACAATTGTGCTGAACAAGATATGTATATTTTTTATCTATCTGGAGTGAATCTAATTCTAAATAAAAGAGAAATGCGAAGGGAAATTGCCTGGATGTGTTTGAGACGTTGGTGGAAATGTTGCGGAGGTCATTACATGATAAAAGATTACATGATCTTTTCCTTTTCATATTCTCATTAAAATAGATGGTTAGTCTTTTATAGTCATGTAATAGTGATAAAGGTTTATCAGGAAAAAATAAAAAACCTAATGAGGTTAAGCCACTTGATGTTGATAGTTTCTATCCTTAGCATTAAAATTACATAATTCTTTCATTGCAATATGTCTCAAGCTTAAATATTCAGACTCTGTTACCAGGTTTGAACAAGAACGACAAAATTGGTGAAGTAGGGGGCCGGAGCTTCTATCTTCGCAAGAATTGTGAAACAACAAGCTCCTTTTCTGGGGCAGAAAGCAATTTGGTCATAAATCAAAGGATCAACATTCTCTCTAGTGTGCAAACTCGAGCAGTTAACACCTCTCAGTTATTTATGTCATTTATTACAAAGAAGTTTAACAAGATAAAGAGGCACACTATCAGGCTTTGGAGGGTTGTTACTTGTGACAATTGTTCGTAAGCCTCTGTCCCTCTCTACTTCCTTCCATTTCTCTTTATCTCTCACAATTATATGTATGATATAGAAAAAAGTATGGCCAGATTTTTGGTTGGTAGCATTTAGAAGAAACTGAAGCATCTGATTAGCCACATTTTTTTAATGGCAGATCAGATCATAGGATTCTGTCAAAGGTACATAGGTAAGATTATAGTAGAAAAAAGAATCTGTATATATAGTGGTTGTAAATATATTGCTCTTATTTTATGAAGAATTACACTTGTATGTATGCATTATTTTTATTTTTTAGTAGGGTTAGATCTCTCTTTGATGCAATTATTTAACGGTACGCCCATTTTGGGCAAATAGTCGCAAGTTTAAAAATTCAAATGAAAAATCATGATCCATTTTAGGTCGTAATTATTTAAGGGTACTGATTAATATAATCGTACCACCTGCTTTTTTCATTCAGAAAAAAACATCAACTGAGTTCTATACTTCTATTATACCCTTAATCTTTCATACCCTTTACTACTAAAAAGCTTGATGAAAAATCTATAGCATGTTTTTCATAATCCTATTTACCACTTTAAACAGGCAACCTAAACTGACTGAAAGCATGAAACACATTTCAAACAAACAATGGTACAAAGACATACATCTGTTGGTACATCTTGAACCCTAATGCCCAAATGAAAAAGGAAATTAAAATCCCTGAGTACAATATTTGAATAATTTATTTACAAAACATCAAGCTAAACTAAAATGACTTGAAATTTATCTAGCCCGAATAGATACCGGTTGCGAGCTCTCCCAACTGTGTGCCGGTCCCTCGTCTCTGGCGTCCACTTGATTCAAAAGCATATTCATGTCATTTGATACAATTATCTTCAACAAAGTCTGCCAACATATACCTAAATCACAAATTCATGTGTTAATTATAGGTACAATCAATGTAACAAATGATCTAACCAGTTCACTGCTAAAGAATAATTCTATATTTTTTTAACCATATCGTCCAGACGATCAGCACAGTCGATAACATTTCCATACTTTTCTTTTAAGACCCTCTAAAATTTAATATCGCATTTCGTGTTTCTCTAACAGATTAAAAAGTAGAATGATGATATTTTGTCAACCAATGCCATATTTGTTGAACATAAAAACAGTGCGCAAATAGATGGTCAATACTTTCTTGTTTATTACAAAATACACATTTGTTTTCACCAGTTCAATCCTTGATAAAAACTTTGCCTTTTAACACTTATCAAATGAAACGCTTGATTTTCAATTCAATGGTATTTAATATCTCCAAAACTATCGTATCCTCATTCGTGGAGAAATCCCCGTACGGTTTTCAATCTCCAACGGGCTTGATTGGGCTAGCTAATAAAGGACCAAGGACTCTCGCAAGTCGCAACCCACCTACGACGCTAACTTGGTCCCTCCGGAACTTTTGGATTCGTTCGAGTTCCATCGGAGGTAACTCGACCTGACTCAAAACTAAACCCAAAACCATTGTCCGATTCGTCCCTTTCACAGGTTACTAGATCGATCCGTTCTCAAACTCCTCTCCTTGCTTCGTCCCGCTCTCCCGCCAAGCCTAGCTGCCTTTGTTAGGGCTTTTCCAAACCCCTTCTCCCTTCCCAGCCCCCCCTCAAAACCCTCGACCAAAACCCTCCGAACATATCCCAGCTTCCCAAGTGCCAATGAGCTACGCTGCTTTTAAGCTGCAGCACGGCCCCACCGGAATCGAGAACTGCGCCGCTGGGGTCCTCACTCCCACGTCCGCCTTGCCTGGTACGGATGGCGGCGCCGGGACCCCCTTGCCGAATCTCATTGTCTCCGCTGGCAATGTGCTGGAGGTTTACGCTGTCAGGACACTGGAGGAGAAAGGAGGGGGTGATAAGGGTTTGATGGATGGGATCAGTGGGGCCCGGCTCGAAGTCATCTGTCACTACAGGTATGTTTTCGTTAAGTTTTCAAATTTTTAGGTTTAGAATAAATTGTTATTTCTTTTTCTTTTTTTTTGTAAGAGCACTAGGATCAAATTGGGCTTAAAGCACTGAATTCTGTCAAAAAATGAAAGAAAGAGAGAGATAAAGCAGTGACAGCATCCCGCCAATTGGCTTATAGTGAAACATTTCATTATAAGAGTTTTACTATTTTCCACATTGAGTAGCCACCATTGACTTTTTTTCCTTCAAAAAAGTAGCTACGTCCACTGTTGATTTTAATAAACATTTTGAAGAGAACTTCCCTTGTACAAGACTGAAAGTGGCTGGCTGCTTGACTCTAATTATTATTTTTTTAGGCTTCATGGCAATGTCGAGTCTATGGCTGTACTATCGGATGGATCTGAGAACCGTGCTGGCAACAGAAGAGCCTCTATTGTCTTGGCATTTCAAGATGCAAAAATAACTGTAGTTGAGTTTGACGAGTCAACACATAGATTGCGAACCAGGTAAATGCCTCAATTTTTCTTTTTGCAAATTGAGCTAGTGCTGTAGTCACTTTCTGGTCTGTACATATTGTATCTGACATATCAGCCTGGGTTGGTGCTTTCTTTTTGGTCCTATGTTGAATTACCAAAAAAAATAGAAAATCAGAAGCAAGCTAATATAAGCAATATGCTAATTTCTCTTCTATAATCCACCTCTTATGATTTCATTTATTTTCATTAACCTCAATGAAGGTAGTTTATATCTGTTTCTGTAGTTCAATGCATTGTTTTGAGGGGCCTGACTGGCAGCACCTGAAAAGGGGAAGGGAGTCATTTCCTAGGGGTCCCATTGTGAAAACGGACCCACAAGGTAGGTGCGTAGGAGTACTTATATATGGGCTCCAGATGGTTATGCTTAAATCTGCTCAGGTGCAGTCTTTTCCTCTTTGCCTTTTGTTGCAAATTGCTTTTCTAAGTCTCAAGTTTCTAATTTGAAGAAAATGCTTTCGGATTAGGCTGGTCATGGTTTGGTTGGAGATGAAGGGCGCCAAAATGCAGGCGGAATTTCTTCTATCAGAGTGGAGTCTTCATATATTATTAGTCTGCGTGAATTGGAAATCAATCATGTCAAAGATTTCATATTTGTACATGGTATGCTAACTTCACCTCCCCATCTAAATCTCTTTCAAATGATGAATTTGATCTTGACAAAAAAGCATGATTACCCAATTCTTTCATTTTTCTTTTTTTGTCAATTTGATATACCTGCTTGTCTAATAGGTTATATCGAACCGGTTTTGGTAGTACTACATGAAAAGGAGCCCACATGGGCTGGTCGTTTACCTTGGAAGCACCATACATGCATGCTCTCAGCACTTAGCATCAGCACCACATTGAAGCAACATCCCATGATATGGTCTGCCAGTGTGAGTGCCTTTACCTGAGAAATCTCTTTAATGCCCTTTTCTTGTTCAGGCCTATGATTAGAACCCCGATTTCAATTACACCCAATTGTATCATTTACAGCCAATTTGAAAAATGTATTACGTTCTAATTGTACCAGAGTTTACCACATGATGCATACAAGCTTCTTGCCGTGCCTGCACCTCTCGGCGGTGTACTTGTTATGTGCGCAAATGCCATCTATTATCATAGCCAGGTATTTTCTTCATGATCTAGAATACTGTCAATATTTCTTTTTTATTGGGTGTTTCTTTTTGGGTCAATATATTGTGTTCCTTTGCAGTCTACATCATGCTCCCTTGCCCTCAACGGTTTCTTTGCACAGCCTGATGGCAGGTCTGTTATTCTTTTGGAACATCCATCATAATTCATATTTCTTAAAATGTTTGTATATCTTTTGACTGCAACTTCTATCGAGCTTAAAAAATATTCTTTTGTATGAGTTCTAATTATACTTATGCAATCCTTCAGCTTAGAAATACCCAAATCAAACTTCTCGGTCGAGCTGGATGCTGCTAATGCTACGTGGCTATCAAATGATGTTGCATTGTTTTCAACCAAGACCGGGGAGTTACTATTGCTAACATTGGTCAATGATGGAAGGCATGGCTCTTTTATTTTTTCAGGCCACATTGGGTCCTGTTTTAACTGCTAATCTTTGAAAGATATCAGTTAAAACTTTTGTTTTTAGAGGCAGATATGCTAAATGCTTGTATTATTTATGGCTAGGAAATCCTTTTGATCATTTTATTTTGCTTTTGCTTACAGGGGAGTGCAGAGACTTGATCTCACGAAAGCAAAGGCGTCGGTTTTGACCTCGGTTTGTTCTTACCTGTTGCATTCTATGTTTAGACTACATTATGGGGATGAAAAGGCAGATTGAATTACATGATTTTTGTAGTCGATCAAAGATTTCTTATCGAGATGTACACCAATGCAGGACACTATTTTATTTATTAGGTCATATTGACTAGCTGGTCCTTTAACCAATAGTGGTACAATAGTGGTATACTAATGGTTGAGTCCAATATGTTGACTTATAAGGTATCCATTTCTGTACTTCCATCCAGGACAGTATGAGTTTAATGTTCCAAGTGTCCAGTTTATGTCAAGTGACTTTGTATTTCAAGTGGTGTGAGGCTAAGATGACTTACAAGAGTGCATCAATTTGAGCGTTAATGGGCATAAGGTATAAAATTATAACTTGTTAGACTACTTCATTTATACGGTAAAAAAGGCGGTCCAACATTTAAAAGAATTTAAAGAATTGATGAAGGAAGAAGAAAATAACTTATTATGATTTTGTAAAATTAATTTATAGTTAATTGTTACTTTTTCCTTTTATTTTCTTTGTTTTTAATTTTTTCAGGGAATGACAACTTTAGGAAATTCATTCTTCTTCCTTGCTAGCCGTTTAGGAGATAGCATTCTTGTACAATATTGCTCTGGGGCATCTAACTCTACCATGCAAATAGATGAAGTTAATACTTTCTATTTTTTATTTGTCTCCACCTCTCCAACAATTGCCATATAAAATCTAACTAATTATGGAGTCTTGCCAATAAAACAGGCTGGTGAGATGGATGGAGAAACTCCCTTGGCAAAGAGATTGAGAAGGATGCCATCTGACCCTCTGTTGGATGTTAGTAGTGGAGAGGAGCTCTCTTTATTCACAACAACTCAAAACAGCTCCGATTCGTCACAGGTCTGTACTTCATACAGCTTGTTACTAATAATAACAGTCTCTTGAACCGAGACATCTATTGTTTTGATATCAATATCTAGTACAAGTAGCTATGTTTTCAATATTTTTAAAAGTATCTGACCCTGCTTAAATGAAAAGGTTCAATTTTTGTTGCTATTATTTTGCCTATCATCTTTAATTTTACACAATGACATATGGGGTTCATTTGGGACATATGACTTATGCATGGTTTTCCATGCAGAAATCCTTCTCCTTTGTTGTTAGAGATTCCTTGATCAATATCGGTCCAATCAAGGATTTCTCATATGGCTTAAGGATCAATGCAGACCATGATGCTGCTGGCCTTGCTAAACAGAGCAATTATGAGCTGGTTAGTGTCTCAATTCTCTATTTTTTTTGTCTTAAGATTCAATTTCCCTGTGTCTTCTGCTATGCATGAAAGCCAATTAATTGCTTTACTTCTATTGGTTGAGCTGGCTTCTTGAAATTGACCTTCTATGATAAATAGCCAACTATTGCCATTTCCTTCGTATTTTTTTATATTTATCTTGTACACTCAATTAGTAATTTGACTTTTCTGAGTATCTTTCTCAGGTGTGTTGTTCAGGCCATGGAAAGAATGGGGCTCTTTCTGTTCTCCAACAATCGATTCGTCCTGAGTTAATTACTGAGGTCTTTTGTCCAATGTCTATATTCATTATTCTTCAGCTGCTATTCGTAATATTTTCTTTAATGAACTAGCTTATTAGTGGTCGACCTAATATACAAGGATACACCAGTAATTCTTTTGTGAACTTGTTGCATCTCTTTTTTTCTTTTACATATAGGTGGAGTTAACAGGTTGCAAAGGTATCTGGACAGTGTATCATAAGAACCCACGCAGCCATGCGACTGATAACTCCAGAACAGTTTCTGAGGATGAAGAATACCATTCATATCTAATAATAAGCCTAGAGAACCGAACAATGGTAATTTAGCATATTCCTTCAAAGTTTGATTTAGTTAAATTTTCATTATAAACAAATTAAAGTAAAAAAGCAACATCTTTTATATGTCATTTGTTTTTGTTATTAATCCTGTGCTTTTGGATTCAGGTTCTTGAGACAGCAGATGATTTAGGGGAAGTTACTGAGACTGTTGATTATTTTGTTCATGGGAGTACAATTGCTGCTGGTAACTTGTTTGGAAGGTGAACCATACTACTTTTATTGAAATTACATCATTCTTGTAAAGTGTTATTCCGGTGTTTCCATATTGTGCAACTCTTCTACTCCCCTTTCCAAAATAACGAAGAAATGAGATGTTAAAGTTGTGCATAAGTTTGAACTATGGGTCTCTCTCCAGTACCATCACATACCATAGAAGATGGTGCTCTTGTTACCTGCCATGACAAACCTGTTTCTGAAATTCAATATCCAAGTGCATTTGTGTCTGTGCAGGCGAAGAGTCGTACAGATTTTTGCCCGTGGGGCCCGCATACTTGACGGCTCATATATGACTCAGGAGCTTATTTTCAATCAGAACAATTCTGATATAATACCAGCTTCTGAACTGCCTGCTGCTGCATTTGTCTCCATTGCTGACCCATATGTGCTGATCAGGATGACTGATGGAGCCATTCAGCTTCTTGTTGGAGGTACTTGAGCATTCGATATTAAATCTTTTCTAGGATTTTATAAAAGTATCCCTATTTCTTAAAGAAAAAACAGCTAAGATTTGCAAGCACTGATCTTTTTACAATTTCTTGAAGAAAACACTCATGATTGGGATAAAACAATTATAGACTGACAATGATTCATCTGGGAAGGTCAAGTCTACAATTATTTTTCTTAAAATGGACAAATTTGCCAGCACGTTGAGTCTTCACACAAAGTTTCCTAATTTCCCATGTCCTTTTTATTAGACAAGCAATTGTAGATGAGTTTAGGAAGAACTAAGAATTATCAGGCAACAATGAGTTTAGATACTAGAAAGAGATTGTTTTTAATTTACATGCTTATTATTTTGATTATATAAGATGTTGATAAATTGGGTATTAATCTTAAGGTCATACTGTATAAAGTTTAAGAATTTTTTTTTATTATTTTGCAAACAGTGCAAAATCATGGGTGTTGAGATAAATGTCTGTATTGTTTTTTGACTTTTGCAATAGAAAGAAAAAAAAGAGGATGTTATGTTGAACTATTGGTCTATTTTTATCACAATCGGCATGTGCTTATTCTAGCTAAAAATGTGGGACTGTTATCCTAATATGGACCATCATGATCTAAAATGAATGGTCCAAACTCCGGATTGGACACAGGTTTGTCATATAGGGGGTATTTAATCTGAATGTTTCTAATCTAAATGCGATGGTCCATATCGATATAGCAGTGGTTTGCTTTCTAGAATGAATAGCTGCATATATGCTCCCGCAGTACAGATACTGCAAAAGCTTAATATATGTTTTCTTTTATTTCAGACCCCTCCAATAACACAGTTTTGCTGACCACACCTCCTGGTTTTTCAATCAACTCTTCCGACCCGGTATCTGCATGTGCACTGTACCATGATAAGGGCCCCCACCCACGGCTCCGCACCACAAGCACTGATGCGTGGCTCTCTACTGGCATCATTGAACCTATAGACTCAACTGACCTATCAACCAACAGTGGCGATGTGTACTGCATAGTCACTTACGAGAGTGGCAAGCTTGAAATTTTTGACGTTCCGGGTTTCAAATCAGTTTACTCAGTTGGAAATTTTATTTCTGGGAACACCCATCTGTATGACACGTGCAATATTTTGAAAGAAGAAACAGGACATGGATTAAAGGTAGTTGAAGTTTCAATGCATAGATGGCCGGGTCGTTACAGCTGGCCGTACCTTTTTGCAGTGCTAAATGATGGCACACTATGGTGTTACCGTGCATACTTTTATGAGGCAACCGACAATGCAAGGGGAGATATGAGCAGTGATGTCAGCACAACAGGGCATGGTACCAGGCTCAGGAACTTGAGGTTTGTGAGGGTCCAGGTAGACAGTGGTATAAGGGAAGAGGAAACCGGTGGTAATATTGTACATAAGCCAAGAATTACTGTATTTAATAATGTTGGAGGGTATCAGGGACTTTTCCTTAATGGTTTGAGGCCAGCATGGATTATGGCATGTAGAGAGCGGCTTCGGATGCACCCGCAGGTTTTCTTTCCTTATTTTTTCTTGCTAAAAATCTGTTTCTTCTTGCTTATTTTAGTTGGCTTCATCATGTTAATATATCGAATCTGTTGCAGTTTTGTGATGGTGCAATTATTGCTTTTACTGTTCTCCACAATGTGAATTGCAACCGTGGATTTATCTATGTTACATCTCAGGTACACTAATTAAAATTATTGCAATTTCTGAAACTAAGATGTGCACTTTCATCATGCACCTCAATTTCTTTATTTTTCTTTTCATTTTTTTTTTGAGAATGCTGTGCATGATAAGAAAATTCAATATATTCCACCGTTTTATGCTGATGCTCTATAAAAATAAAGGTCAAGTGTGGGCATTCTTGAAATATAATTAAAAAATAGTTCTCAACGAATCTTTGGTTCATGCCGTTTTTATATTTTGATAATATTATTTGGAACTCCCTTTTTGTAGGGTTTGTTGAAGATCTGTCAGCTGCCTGCTGGATTTAACTATGATAACTACTGGCCAGCTCAGAAGGTAAATTCTGCTGCTATAACTAGGACACATGCATATAGTTTCGTTATGCTTTTCATTTTGATTATAGGAACCATATAATTTTGCATAAATTCCCTTAAATTCAGCAATATAGCTACTTTGTGTAGTTGTTTTAGCTTCAATAGTTTTGATTGGTACTCGGTAGTGTTCCTAATAAACTGGAGCGAATATATTTTATACATGGCCATCTACTATTGTTGGGTAATTGCACCGAATATGATGTGTGTCCAGGTGAGTAAATAGACTCAAATAATCCCTCCAATACCACAAATATAGTATAGGTTTCTGTCATGATCCAGGTTGAGCTTACAGAATCAAAACTGTACTAATAATTTAGTAGGGAATATCTTTTTGAAGCATGCTTTTACCTATGTTCAATGTCTTGTCAGTTTCAGTTTGGCATCAGATAATCGATCAAAGTAGTACCTCTACTTTCACAGTAAAATCATGTGTTTATTACCCAGCGCTACCATAGTAACAGAGTTTTCAATTGAAATGCCAATAATCCAAGGTTATTTATGCAATCTTTGCGATGATGGTGCTTCCTATCTTTTAACTCTTTTTATCCGCTGTTTGATTTGTTTTAAATATGCAGATTCCTTTGCATGGAACTCCACATCAGGTCACATACCATGCTGAAAGAAATCTTTACCCAGCTATTGTATCTGTTCCAGTAAGTACTGACATCTTTTCCTGGAGCATGTACCTGAATTTTCAACCCATTATCACAATGTCTTACTTTATTTTTCATGTCATTGAACACATTATTAGTATGTTTTATTGAATACTCCCAGCACTCTCTTAGAAAAGCAACACCCAAAATAGAAAAAAAAGCAAAGGAGAAAGAAAGTACCCTGACAAAGGTAACTAAGCAAAGGAATTTCATCTAGATCCCTAAAGAATAAAACTTAGACAAGGATATGCTAATACCATTTTTGATGTCACCTCATCTGACTTTTAGTCTATATTGGACATTGGTAGGTAATTCGGCAGCTGAGTCAGCTACTTTCTTCCATGGCTGATCAGGAGTTGGGTCAGCAAATGGACGTGACCATGAATCCAGATGACACGCAAAAGACGTACACTATCGAAGAATTTGAGGTTCGAATACTCGAACCTGAGAAAGCTGGTGGTCGGTGGGAGACAAAGGCCACCATACCTATGCAGAACTTCGAGCATGCTTTAACTGTCCGCACAGTCACCTTACATGTAAGTTGTACTAAATTTTGAGTACAAGTACGTGAAAGTACCTTGGCTGCAAAGGAGCTCCTACATTATTTAAAATAGCAAAAAGCTTGGAGTTGTGAGGAAAAAACAAAAAAAAATTGTTCCGTCCTGTTATTTATCATGTTTAACAGAATTACCAGCTCAGAGTCCTGAATATTCTAACCTTAAAATTATTACACCCTTAATAGCTTTTTACAATATAAAGCTGCTTCATTCTCGCTTGTCATATTTTGATGAATTTTGAAAATTTCATGGTTGAGTCCTAGTTCAAATCTTCCCTAGGTTTAGTTGTTAGGTCAGTTAATTAATGAGCCAAAAAAAAAGTCAAATTTGATTATATTTTGTCCAGATTCATTTTCTGAAAACAATTGATTTTAGCTATAATGTTTATTTGTTTCCAAATTTGTTTCGATTTATTTTGTTTAATTCTTATGTTGATCTAGGCAGTTTCTTAGTTGCAAGTTTTGTCAAGTCTTTTTAAGATTCTAATATTATCTTAAATTGAATGAGTTATAATGAATTGAAATATTCTAATTGTTTTGATTTGGCATATTTTCCTTTCCTCTGTCTTTTCGCTTTGATCTCTGTGTTCTTTCTTCTTACCCATTTTTTAAATATGTTTTTCTCATTGGAACCAATTCGACCTGGATAAGATTGCAAGACACAGAAGCTCTGGACGGAGCAGTATGATGTGGAAGTCTCCCTTTTTAAGATTCTAATAATATTATTATTATTATTATTATTATTTTATCAAAGCCTGTAGGCTGTACACACTCTCTCTCTACAAATACCCCCTACCAACACTTATGGGATTCAATCCCCCGTTCTTCCCCAGGAGGACCTATGCCGTTACCAACTGCACCAAGCGGCGGTGGCTTCTCCCTACCCACTTTCTTCCTCTTGCAGTGTTAACCCTAGCCATCATCTAAAACACTTGCACCATGCTTTGTAATATCTTCCTATCCACTTTCTTTCTCTTGCAGCGTTAACACTAAGCCATCATCTAAAACACTTGCATCATGCTTTGTTATATTTTCCTGTTATTCTCAGAATTGAAGATAGTCAACATGACGAAGTAATATTATCAAAAACTAGATTTGCACACTTAAATTCACATGAGGCATGCAGATTTTTTTTCTCTAAATTTATATAATATTTAAAAATTCTTGAAACCTAATAATCTCATTGGGTGGATTGGACACCTAAAGGTGAGGAGATGGGATGCTTATGGTTGGTGTTTAAAGGGTATTGGTGATATTTCAGACTTCTGTTTTTGTCAACTCAATCATAATAGAATTAGTGGCTGTAGCTGTCACTTTAATTTTCTAAAAAATAGAGTCTTTGCAATTTTTGTCTTACAAGTTCTTGTTGCTATTAAGGCATAGTGGAGGAGCTTCTTTGCAAATTGCTTCTTTTATAGGAGACTTTTGGTGTTAAGGCATAGCTAATGAGATGCAATGTTTTCCACCAAACTCAGAATACAACAACAAAGGAGAATGAAACCCTAATGGCTGTTGGAACTGCTTATGTTCAAGGGGAGGACGTGCCTGGCCGAGGGAGAGTGCTTCTTTTCTCATTTGCTAGCAACTCTGAACCATCCCAAAATCTGGTATGTAAAAGAAACAATAATGACAAAGAATCCTTTTTGATATTTTTTGGTGTTATCATTTTTGTTGCTGTGTGTAGCTGAACCTAAATTTCTTTACTTCATTTAATACTTCAGGTATCAGAGATATTTTCAAGGGAGCTTAAGGGTGCAGTATCAGCTGTAGCATCTCTTCAAGGGCATTTACTGATAGCATCTGGCCCAAAAATTACTTTAAACAAATGGACAGGATCAGAGCTCATGGGGGTTGCCTTTTACGATGCCCCTCTTCATGTTGTTAGCCTCAATATTGTGAGTTTCCCTTTTTCTTTATTATTATTATTTTTCTGCTTTCTCTAGTTGTTTTCCAGCTATACTCGACCTTATCCATACCCATAACTAAGATATAAAACTGAAAGTACATCTCTAGTTGATATGTTCTTATATGATGTTATTAGGACTTTAGGTGGCAGTTGGGGTCCTCAATGCATAGCTTTTGTTTTCCAGAAAAAGTTCTTACTTTTGGTGAGATGCCTTATAATGTATTTGCTGGGGCAAGCTTTGTTCCTTCTTATAGATTGCTTCTTACTTTCATCAACTTAGATGTGTTTGCTTGTTTATTTTGTTTTTCTTTTCTCTGTGTGTATGGTGGCGATTGCGGAGGGAGTTAATATTATTGAGCGATTACATTTTATTGATGTTTTTTTTTTTTTGAAATAAGGGCTCCCGTTAGCCCCAGCATTTATTCCTTTTCAAATGTCTTTTGCGGGTTTTGAACCTGCGTCCTCTGTAGAGAGGCGAGGTCTATTACCATTTGTGCTAGGCCTACGGTTCTATTGATGTTGTTATTATAACTGATTGCAGGTTATGCAAATAGCTTATATCCAATAATTTAATTTTGTATTTTCGTAGGTAAAGAACTTTGTCTTGTTTGGAGACATTCATAAGAGCATATTCTTCCTCAATTGGAAAGAACAAGGAGCCCAGTTGAGCATGCTAGCCAAAGATTTTGGGTCTCTCGATTGTTACACTACTGAGTTCTTGATCGATGGGAGTACTCTTAGCCTTGTTGTATCGGATGCCCAGAAAAATGTCCAGGTCATTTTTGCAGTTCGTTTAGAACTAGTGACTTTAGGAGATATTTGTTTTTTATGTTAGTAGGTGCCCAATATTGTTATTAGCTTCTTGAAACTCAATTTTTGTATGCATTGGGAAAAGATCATCAAGAAAACAAAGCTAGCATGAAGTACATAAATTAAATAATTAAGAAATTTTCTGCACTTTGCCTGTTTATAGTAAAATGTATGTTTTGAAATTTGCCATGCATGTATATGTTATGGTTCCTTCATGCTGGCATTGTTAATCATCTGAGGTCATAGATTAATATATTTACTCAGCAATCTATTGACCAATCTGTGAAATAATTTTGCTTACAAATCAGTCTGCTCCTTCCATTGGTGTAGATCTTCTACTATGCACCAAAGACAATGGAAAGCTGGAAAGGCCAGAAGCTTCTTTCACGGGCTGAGTTCCACGCTGGGGCTCACATCACGAAATTCCTGCGCCTGCAAATGCTCGGTGGAGCAGGGCCCACAGCTGAGAAAACCAACCGATTTGCACTCTTATTCAGCACCTTGGACGGTAGCCTGGGTTGTGTGGCCCCACTTGATGAGGTCACCTTCAAGCGGCTCCAGTTGTTGCAGAAAAAGTTGGTTGATGTAGTCCCACATATATGTGGCTTGAACCCAAGGGCTTTCAGGCAGTTCCGTTCTGATGGGAGGGGCCACCGTCCTGGACCAGATAGTCTGCTAGACTTTGAGCTCCTTTCACAGTGAGTCTTATTGTTTGTTGTCATTACATTTGAGTTCACTTTTCTTAGTTGAATATCCATAATTTATCAATAGAACTGACTGCAGTGATTTGTACCATTGCTGGTTGCACCTTTTACCAGTCCAGTCCAGTACTAGCTATCAAGTATCAGCACTCATCAGTATTGTCTGACTTAATACTACATAGGGTTGAAATATAATACCTGGAGTTCTATTCTCTTGCTGTTCTATGCATGATAGCCTTTTTAATTTTAAAACCCATTTGTAGTTATGAGATGCTTTCCCTGGTGGAGCAGAGAGAAATCGCAGTGCAAATTAAGTCTACGAGGTCCCAAATTCTTTCGAACCTGAGTGATCTTACCGTTGGCACAAGTTTCCTTTGAAGGTTCTTCCGGTATACATTACTCCTTAGTTCTGATCAAAGCACTAAAGGGACTTTAACGAAAGACAACCTTTGTGTAGAGCTGTCTGCAATAAGAACTGATGATTTCTGATATTTAGAAAAGACCGATTATCACTCATATCTAACATTAGCAATGACTGTTATTGGAAAATAACATATCAAAGGGACCACCTACTTACTGATTCTAGTGAGCCTTCCAACACTTTTTTTTTAATCAATCCCAAGTCTGCATACTTGTCTTTTGACCAGGAAAAATGAAATGACATTTGTATGCTTAAGATGAAGGGATTAAATTATTGAAGAAGGAAAATACATGGGGAAGAATTTTATGTTAGATTCACTTCTCTGTGTTCTGCTAGAAAGGTTCAAGTGGATAACTCTTTGTTTAGGTTATTGGTCCGAATGAGCTAAAATTGAACTTTGTATACTATGATGAGCTAGATTATGCATGAGGTGTAAGATATTGTGATTATGGTTATTTTATTGAGCGTCTGTAATTTGTAATGTACAAATTAAACCATGTAGAAATTCTAGGTATTTCCAATTAAATTGAGGGTGCTTCAATTATATACAGTGTGATAGATATAGTAGGTTAATAGGAAATGGAATACCAAGTGTCAACTGTCACACGCTTCCATGCACGTGTAGAAATGGAAAGTTTGTGTTCGGCATTTTTTATTTGTATATAAAAGTATTTATACACAAATATTATTTATATTTGATTTAAAAATGTTTATATCTAATATATAAAGTGTTTAGCAGTTTTTTTAATGATCATATTAAAATTTTAAATAAAGATATTGTTAAATTAATAAAGGTTTTGAATTTTTTATTGTTAATAATGTAAGATATAGATATTTTTTTTAGAAAAAGTATAAATGCCTTTGAGATGTTTTGTGATATGATGAGTATAATTATTATTTTTTTGAGAAAATGCTTTTTTCTTTTTGGGGCTCTATTCTTTTATTTATCTTTTGCGCATTTTAATTTCAGTTGATTCATGTGATTTTTAATTTTTTTTTTGAAAGTTTTTTAGTTTCAAATTAATTCTATTATTTAATTATATAAATATTTGAGTCAGATATATAAATATTTCAATTATTTATATAAACACTTGAGTAATATATATAATTTGTCTCCTATATGTTTTTGTGTTTTTGAGACTCTGTTTTTCTCTCTTCTCTCATGTTTTTTTTTTCAAAACTTTTTTTTCTCCTCTCCTGTTACTGTTCTTGATTTTCTCTTATATGATTTTATTTTCTGAGATTCTCTCTTTCTCTTTTTTTCCTTATTATTTTTTTTCTTGACGATTTATCTAAATACATGAGTTTGAAATATAAATATCTGAGCACAAAATAAAATACAAAAACCTGTTAAAATATATAAATACCTGAATCACTTATATAAACACTTGAGTTAATAAACACCTAAGTACATAATACAAATCTTAGACTCGTTGTATTTAAACATGTGAGAATATATGAATGTATTTTTTTTGTTAAAAATGAAAAGTTAGTATACGTGGTTGTACTTTTTTTTTATTAAAAAAAGAAAGTTAGTTAGAAGGATTTAGTTTAGAATATTATTAGTAGCTTCCTCTTAAATAATATAATCTTGGCAACCAGAACAATGGTTACTAAACATTATTTGCCAGTTTGTCAAATTATGCCAGTGCAAATAAAGAAACAATTGGCTTTTTAAGCACATCGAGGAAGAATTGTTTTTATTTAAAAAAGGGTGTATTTTTGTAAGTCTGTCAAATTGTTAGCGACAGTCCCTAACTTCAAGATCAAATATGGATAAGAATTAAATTGAAACTTTAATTTGGAAGGTGTGTATACATGTTGACTTAGAGACTCAAACGAAAAGAAAGGAAAGAACTTGTCAGTGCATCCACTTTTAACATAATATTTAGCAAGCTGAAGTTAAACATGAACTTGTAGTCACCAAGAGAATTGGTCCGTGAGTTTAAGCTTTAATTGAGCAAGTCCTTTTTGTTCAATCAATTTTGTTTTATACCATAGACAACATTATGTTGGATGGCCCATTGTATGGTGCGATTTCCCCCAAAAATTCATTCGGAATAAATATGGAACGGTTGAGCCACTAACATGAGCAGAGTTCTTTATTATTTTTTATTGACAAGGAAGTTTTCTAATATACTAACATTTTCTTTTCTCGTCGTTTCATTCGCAAGTTGCAACTCATCCAATAATTGGCTGCTTCTAATTGTTTGTTGTGTAACAGCGCATCTAAACTAGCACATGGACTAATCTGGATCCCATGTGGCCCGCCATACTGTAGCGACTGTACAACATGGTTTCCACGCAATTCATTCGATTTAAACTTTCGGTTGATGACAACCTCGGATCGAACAAGAATTACGAGCTAAAAATTTGCAATCATGACATGAGAACTCTACTTGTATCAGCCCATTTAGGTTAGCACATGACAATTTTCTAATTGAGGGGAAAGCGCTGTTGAACTTGAAACCACCATGACCCGCTGCGCAAAAAGCAACAGCGCCGCACTGGAAACCTAAACGTCACATGGCCTACCTGCCACACAATCAGTGTCTAATCGGCAGCTTGCCTCGTACATTGCTGGCTTTCTTCCTATCAGTGCTACTTTCCAGATTGCCCCTCGAACAACCCTCGTTGCTTCTCCAAACCAATCCAAAATACCATCAGTTCCATTACATGTATCTCCCGAGCTTCAGTTGAGGTGCGAAGCAACTCTCTATGAAGGAAAATGAAGAGCTTTCTCCAAAAACTGAAATCCTGGAGCAAGAAAGCAACCACTAAATTCAACCAGCTCTCTTCTTCAATCATCGCATCCATGGATATGCAAGCTCAGCTCAAGGTTGTGTTCGACCTGATTGACTCCAACGGAGATGGAAAAATTTCTCCAATTGAGTTACGAGAAGTCATGATTCGGCTCGGACATGACAAATCCACGTTGAAAGGAGAAATTGAAGGTAGTATCACAAAATTAAACTACACTTTTTATACTTTCACACAATTTACCAGATCAAAAATTCAGTCTGAAAGTTCTATCATGCAAACATACAAGTAAATAACATGATGAGATTTCACATGTCAGGCATGGTTAAGGAGCTAGATCTAAATGGTGACGGAGAAATAGACTTCAGTGAATTCACGCAAGCAGTAACAGGAGGAGGCCAGAGAGATTATGACCAAGCATTGGTCGAGGCATTTGAGGTATTTGATAGGGATGGAAATGGTCTCATATCAGCAAGAGAGCTTAGAAGAGTGCTTCTAGGGCTTGGGTATAATAAGTGTAGCTTGAGGGAGTGTCGGCTTATGATAAGAGGAGTAGATAAGAATGGGGATGGTATGGTTGATTTCAAAGAGTTCAAGTCTATGATGAACCTTCCATAGGAATATTAAATAAAGAGAGTATGTTAAAGGTGAAGAAATATGAGATATGGACATCAATTGTAATTAGTAAAAATTGATTTGATTAAAAATTTTGGGTGCTAAAAACTAAGCAGAAATTTGCAGAGGCCCCTAGTAGAACCCTTTTGTCCCCTATTTTGCAGAACTTTTACTCTTTACCAAATAACTAAATCTAACCATATATAGAATGTTGACAGGGTATAGAGGCACAAAACAGATGGGACCAAAAAAATTTCTCATTCAAATATAGCAACTTCACCATTCCAACTACATGAAGCTATCACATTAGACCTTGTTGGATGATACACAACATCAACGCAAGGCTCTTCAAAAGCCTTTAGTTTACGCAATAACTTGCAAGATTTATACTCGTAGAAGTATATAAAACCATCTGAAGAACCAGAGGCAAGTTCTTTTCCGTTCAAAGAAAAGTTACATTTTACCGGGAAACCCCAAACCCCATGATTTTCATACCTTTTATACTTGTCTAATCTGAAGGGCCGTGTAGCCGTGAAAATGGCTATATAATTACCATTTGATTGTGCAACAAAGATAGGATCATATGGATGGTGTCTTATGCATGGGCATGTGTATGCCTCAGTATACACCTGAAAGAAACAAAAGGGGAAAAAGCAAACTTTATCCATTTCAAATAGTCTGATTTCAAATTCTGATTTTAAATTCTTAACACAAGAACAAGAATAGGATAGAACTGTGAAACATGCCCACTAAACATGCATGTTGGCATAATACCTGACAATGGCAGTACCAAAACCAATACTAAAATTCATGCAAATTAGTTACCTGATTTGATAGAGGAATCTGCCGTTGAACATCCCACACGACAATACAATTCTCACTAATTCTGCTTTTTGATTCATCACTAGAAGAGATGAACTGTTTTCCATCTTTACTAAACTCCAAATCAAGTATGGGTCCGAGACCTTTCATGTACTCCTTAACCACAGAGCCATTTCTGATATCCCAAAGCCTAATTGATCTACTTGACCCACCCGATAAAAACAGGTTGGGGTCACTGGGGCAAAATCTTATGGTCTCCACAAATTGATCTTCCCTGAATGATCTGATTTCCTTGCCATTTTCTACATCAACAAGCCGCGTGGCACAGTCAAAGCCGCAAGAGAGCACCGAGAGTCCCTGTGGGGCCCACCTTATGTCCTTAACTGCCGCCTCATGGAACTTCAAAATTTGTGCCTTCGGTTGCTCGGTGTCCCATACATTCCATATGATTACACTTTGGTCCATCCCAGCTGATGCAAGAAGATGATCTGGAATATATATATTTTTTAATTATATATACAGTTACTTCATAACATAACAATGGGAAATGTCAAATTCAACAGAAATAAATATAAAAAAAAAGTTATAGTAACTTGCCATTGTTCTTTGACCACTGCACAGAATTGACAGCCTTTGTGTGACCCGCCAATGAGACAGAGAGATTTGTCGGCAGTTTGTTACTGGATGCATGTTTTCCTTGGCTTCTCAAGGATGACAGAACCTCAGATTTTCGGTCGGAGTCAAAAAGTGATCCAGCAACTGTAATAATAAAGGTTAAACAACTTCAAAACAGAAAAAAAGGCAATCCTTTGCAATATGACAATGCAAATTGAAGGCCTTCATGGTCGAATAAACTATGATTTTGGCAAAAAGCTCTCATCCTTTAGTTAACTAGTGTTTTAATTAGAAAACAGTGAAATCACCCGGAGAGGAACTGGCGGTGGTGGAAGAAAAAATTGGGGTTTCAGATTCCTTGGAAGAAGAGGCAGAGAGGTTGGCTCTCTCTCTTTCGCGCTTGGAGATGTATCTGCCAGGAAGAAAGGGAGGCTCACGGGCAGTGGGGCCAGGCGGGGGGGAGCGGTGGGGTCGGTCTGTCAGAGGCAGAGAAGCGCGCAGAATGGGGTTGTACTGAGGAGGGGATATGTGGGATCTTTGCCTCTTGGGAGGAGGGAGAGAGCGCGCTTGATTTGGGGCTTCTTCCTCGTCGTCGCTGGTGGCACCGTACGCTGCGGAGAGGAGGTCCATGTTGCTCTCTCAAGTCTCTAGTCTCGATGCGCGCGCGCTAGGTTCGATCTGACGCGCTTGGGCGCTTGATCGGATTTGATTGGAGCGCGCGCTTCCAATAATCGACAGTCCCGTCTGGATCGGAAAGAAACAAATTGGGGTCCGATGGCATGCTATCCGTCCGATTAGATTACGGGTTAGATTGGTCCGATTGATCAAACACTTGGAATGTTAAATTGACAACTCGCCGGATGAAATACTTATCGATTAGTCTTTTTCTCTTTATCAAACACTTGACATATTAAAAATAAATTTCAAATGGGAGACGAGATGTATAAAATATTACGCCAGAGTTAATAAATTATTTGTATGTGAGACGTAAATGATAAATGAGTTATAATTTCCAGCCTAAAAATTAGGCGAACGTGGTCGTCTGGTCTGTGTGTATTTAGGCCCAACAAGAAGCAGGAAGGTGAGAGTTCGTCTCTATTTCACAAGTCCGAAATTCTCTATACACCATGTCCATGTCAGCCCAAAAGAAACCCCTCGCTTCAACCTCCGCTCATCTCGTCTTTAGAAGTGGTGATTGACTAATTATCCAGAATCGTCTTTCTTCTTTTATCTGAATTCAGGACATGGCCGATCAAGGGAAGCTCACTCTTTATTCTTACTGGCGTAGCTCGTGCTCTCACCGAACCCGAATCCTTCTCAATTTCAAAGGTTTTTCCTTTTTTACGGATTAGAATCGTGGAATTTGCTGAAATGCTAGAATCATTCCAGATCGATTAGATCAACTGACGATGTCTCTATATATTAGGATTGGAGTATGAGTACAAGGCAGTGAATCTTCTAAAAGGAGAGCAATCAGATCCTGGTAAGCATCCAATATTATTACTAATTTTCTTCAATTAGAAGGGGAAAGCCAAGCATCTGACGTTGCTATTTTAACTGTTCTGATAGATACAACTTCTCATTTATAAATTCTTGTTGCAGAGTATGAGAAGATTAATCCAATGAAGTATGTCCCTGCACTACTTGATGGAGATACATTAATAGCTGACTCCTTTGCAATAGCTTTGGTGAGCCCAGACTGACCTTTCTTTATCTTTTCTGTTTTGTTAAGAATTTCTTTTATTTCATTCTATTCTTTTTTTTTTTATCTGAATCTGTGAATGGCTGGCAGTATTTAGAAGACAAGTACCCCAAAAATCCCCTCTTGCCTCAGGATCTCAAAAAGAAAGCATTGAACCTTCAGGTACAAATGAAAAGAGCTTAATGCTTATACATTGTTACTTCTTTTGCAGTTTTAATTATACAATGTGGCACTAGTAATTTAAAAAAGTACAACAAGGTTCAATGTAATCTGTTCCTCGCCAGTTAATTATGTCGTGTGAATGATGGCACTAATAACTTGGAGTAATATACCATTACTTGTTTAGATATTTCAGTAGCTCCATCTTCCAAATAGTTCAGCAAATCTACCAGTGTAAACATTATTCACTATGACAGATTATGAAGCTGTACTTATGAATTGTACTACATCTCTCTCCTATTTTTCAGATAGCAAGCATAGTTTGTTCAGGTATCCAGCCGCTCCACAACCTTGCTGTATTGGTAAGTTACAGCCTTTTTTTTTGGTTAAAGATGGGTATAAATTACAAAAAGAAAAGCTATTTATATTTAATAGCATATGAACCATGTGTTTGTTTACATATTCAGAATAGATCCTTCGTAATACAGGTGAGCAATACTTTGGAACAAATTGGTTTTTGTCAGTTGTATGTGGTTTTTTGTCAAAAAGAATCTCTGCCCAACTTTATTCTAAATACTAAGTTTGTTTCAGGAAGCCATGAGGTTAGGGTTTAGAGAAATCCATGAGTAATGGTTATATGTGATTACCATTGGAGAGATTTTTAGTTCAGGGGATAAAACTATATTTTCATTGGCCTCAATATGAGGTTTGATTGGATTAAACATATATTGGGATGATCTAGACCCTTCTTGCATCATGCTAGTTACAACATTATTATTTTCTGTGCAAATTCCACAAATCTTGGATCCCTTTTGAAGGATCATTTCTAGTGGGCTTCTTTTTGGTAAAAATCTATAAAATATTTTATCTGACTTTAGCTTTTACCTTTCTGTCCTTTTTGACAGAATTATATTGAAGAAAAGCTTGGTTCTGAGGAAAAGAATGCATGGGCCATCAATCACATTGATAAAGGTTTAGCAGGTTGGTTATGTTTATCAGAGTAACTAGATCTGGTCCTTGTACTGTCATAACCAGTATCAATCATCTACCTTTCATTAACAGACACCAACTGGTACTGTAATTAATCAGCTTATTTTTTTTTGGATGTGCTTTTGTTGATTCTTGAACCTATTTGATGCTTCTGTATGTGTGAGTTAGTGCGACTAAGAAGAGGGTAGGTTTTATGTCATCATCATCATTATTATTATTGTTCTTTGCACTAGCTTGATACTTTTCTGTGTTATCTAGCCATCATTGCTGTCACAGAACCACTAATCTTCAGTTATCCGTTTATTTATGAATATCTAGCTGTTGAGAAGTTGTTAAAAGGTTGTGCTGGGAAATATGCCACTGGAGATGAAATCGGATTGGTGAGTATCTGCTTACAGTTGCAGCCTTTCTTTTATTTTTTAACATTTTCCCAGTAATGAGTTTAAGTGGACAGATCAAATGCTTGCTACTGAAAATTTAAATGATGAGCAGTTTTATTTGGATACCTTGCAAGAAAACATTATGTCCACCATTTTGCTTCTGAATAATTTGACTAATCACTCACTACTTGTTATCTCTAAATAAACAAGGAGATAAAGGGTTTAATTGTAACACTATTCAATACATTTGGAAGATAAAAGGCTCCCCTACCCTTCTTATAAAAAGAATTTGATACTTTTGATGAGGGATTTTCCAATAAATAAATTTATACAGTTAATGAATTTACATTGATATTTTTTTCTGTTATTGTGTGGATAGACATTGTGATATTCTCCATTCAGCTTTATACTGTTTACTTGCCTTTCAGAAGTCATTATTTGTACTTGAATGTGAATCTATTGTTCACTCTTGTTCTGTTTGTGGTTAGAAATCTTTAATATTTCTTACTTTCTATTCTCAGAATAAAAAAAATATGTTATGTAATTAACTG
Source organism: x Bolboschoenoplectus mariqueter (assembly GCA_037678475.1). Classification (NCBI taxonomy): domain Eukaryota; kingdom Viridiplantae; phylum Streptophyta; class Magnoliopsida; order Poales; family Cyperaceae; genus x Bolboschoenoplectus; species x Bolboschoenoplectus mariqueter. Next base: position 4,215,642 of record CM075244.1, on the reverse strand, counting down.
CAGGCTGATGTGTTTCTGGCTTCGCAAATTTATGTAGCGATCAAGCGAATGCAGATGGATATTGTAAGATTTTTCAAAGTTTCTGTCATTCTAATATTAATCAAAGAGGAACTGTTTTTCTTGAAATTCGAAGCTCATGAGATTTACGTGCTCGTTTTATTTGCAGTCTAGTTACCCAATACTTACTAGGCTATACAAGGCGTATGGGGAAATACCGGCATTTCAAGCTGCCCTGCCTGAAAACCAGCCAGATGCTCCTTCCTCTTCTTAAAAGGGTTGGTATGATGTGTAAATGGCATTAGGTAAAGCTGCAAGGAGCCAAAAGCAAACATGGACTTATTAATAATTTTCTCACTGTAAGATAACAGGTTTAACTAAATAAATTTAGCAAAAAAATAAAAAGAAAAGAAAAGAAAGAGCCTGTTGTTGCTGCTGAAACTGAATTCCATGGCTTATGCGGACCATGTTGAAAAAGGAAATAGTCTTCGTTCTATCCTTTGTACTGTATGAACTATTGAGTTGTTTTTGGTCAGTAAAAAATGTTCCGCCGCTGCTTGAAACCCTTCCATTCTGAGAAGGTTTCCATTGCTTTGGGTATGTAATTTTGTGGTCATCTCAGAGTTCTGATAACATCTATTGTTTTGGCTGTGAGCTTTCCAGTGTTGTCTAATTTACTACAGAAGCTATTTGAAATATACTGCAGATTTATTTTCCATAAATTGAAAAGCCAATTCTATATATTGGCTCAAATTAGACACTATCTGGTGAGGTCTTAAAGAAGAAAATGCAACAACTGAATATTTTAGTCCTTTTATAAGGTATTCTTTGCCAATCTGGTGAGTAGAATTAGCATGTTTAATTGTAAAATCCAGCTAATATGTTGCAGTCCCGCTATTTATACAAACAAAATTTGTGAGACATTATTTTAGTAGCTTGTGTTGCTAGCCAAAATTGAATGAATTATTGAAAGGAAACCTTCAAGATCATATGCAGTTACATACTTTAATACATAATGTTTCCTATAATAAGTTCTGACATTAAAATCATGCATCTGGGATAGTAGGAGAATGTTATGTTGCTACTGGAGTTCTTAATAGTCTCATCTACATTAGAGCTGAATGTTGATATGCTTAGTCTCTTGACTACCATCCAAAGAAAATGTCACACTTCTAGTTGCATTACCATAGCTAACTGAAACCTCATGCTCTCCGAGAAATGCACTGAAACTATATGACCCGTGCACATTTGTGTTTCCTTTTATATCTCTTGATTGCCATTCTTTCAAGAGCTTATCCACCACATCTCCAGCTGGAAGGTTGCGAAAATTTGTGTCTGTGAGGCACATTTGATAGCATGATCCGCCCTGGTCTAAAGCTGTCCATAGCATTATGCCATGCATTGTTGGGTGAGAGAAACCTTCTCTCAGCACCTCTTCTAAGTATGATGCCTATATGAAATTTAAAAAATTAAGAAGCAAAATATGTCCGAATTAGGATTTTATTTTGCATACAGTAAGTACAAAAAAAAAGGCAAGGTTTGAATTGTTTAAACCATTAAAAGGAAATACATCCAAATTAATCAGACAGTTACCTAACATTATTGGGTCTGACCATCTTTGTACCACTACAAGAGATGAATGAACTATAACTGTATTGGACCTCGGGTATTGGCACTGAAGTATAAAATCAGAGATTGTAATGCAAGAAATCTTCTAACCTGATTCTGCAAACCCAGAGTTCTGCTGATATCAATCTCAGTCAACCAAATTGGCAACCTGAGAGTTGCCAGCTTATCGAGCACTGCTCTCATAAGGGGAATATTTGGTTTCCCAAAATGGCCCTCCAATCCAATCCCTTGGAGCATGCCTTCACCACCTTGCATTAGCTGTTTCAATCTCACAACATAGTTATCGACACTTGCATTGTCATCTTCGCAAGTCTCCACCACATTGAAATCATTCATGAACAAAGTGGTGAGTGGGTCCGCTTGTTTTGCAGTTTCAAAGAAGCCAAGAGTAGCATTAGGTCCGAGCCTTTCCTCGTAGAAATTGAAGTGAAGCATCTCGTTGCTTACATCCCAGTGCACAAAATCACCCTTGTATCTAAATTTTATTTCCATTAAGTTAGGTCAAAAATATAAAGCTTGAAACCTCACTGCTAGATACAAATTCTATCCAGATTAGGATGGTCACAGGCATTATGGCAACTGCTATTTCTTGGCTAGTTTACTCGGTCAAGTATTAAGGACCTATTGAAACTTAACTCCGACTAAAAAAATCAATTGCTGTCTGAAAGTACAAAAGAAAGAACCTTTTGATTATGACCATAATAGACTGAAATCAGTACAGGGTTAGATGGTAATTGTTGACCTTCTCATATAATACTTTTATGCTTTTTTCTGCTGAGATAATTTACAGTTGTTTATTAATTAATCTAAAAGTCTGAAAATACAATTAGGGACCAACAAACATAGAAAGACAAAAAGAAAGATGGGAATTTAGTGTTTGAGTTGAACTGTCATCCATGTTGAATTAAAAGATAGCTGTTATCCAAGCTAGCTTGTACGCTTTCTGCAGTATCCATGCAACATGGTGCTCTAATAGGTTGTATTACCAGCGTACTATGCTGCAATCCTAGCCTTTAAACAACCAATTATAGGTGCTTTAGCATCATCTGTTGCTAAGCTTATAATTTATACCTCCTGAGTAGGCTCTTGATTCGAGAATTTACTGCTGCTCTCAGAGCATCACCAGTGAGGTTTCGAACCCAAGAAGGTGTATACTTGGGATCTTCCCAGAAAATATTATGGCCTCGAACCATGATCTGGTGCCCTCGGACAAACTCTAGCATTTTATCAGCCAAGGTGTAATTCAGCTTCCCTCGCTGCGGCTCTGTTGCGTACCACTTGAGCTCATTTTCAAATACTGCTGCATTAAATCGCTCCGAAAACCAGTCCTATAATAAATTAGAGGAATATGTTTAATTTTTTTTTATTCTCTTATTATTCAGTATTCTGAAGATACCATTGATTCAGCTTAGTAATTTATATTTTATAAAATTTATAGCTAGTTTATTAGCCCCAAGTGGTATCTTATTAATATTTTGAGAATCTTGAAGGAGTATATATGTGAAGAACCTGATAGGGCTTGTTTCCTATGATGGTGCTTGAGATGGCAGAACCTAAAGGGAAGTCCTTTGAAAGTTGTTGTGCAGTGACATTTACACCTTTGACACGGTTTCCTTGAGCATCGGAAACATGCACTGTAATGAAACGCTTTCTTCTCTGCACACATAATCAATTATTCTCTTATCAGATGTCGGATGCTATAATTAAATGTGGTTTAAGGGAAGAATGATAAGAGTATAACTACCATTTGGATACTGTCATATCGGTGCTGATTCCATTGCTCTGGTGAAAATGGCTGCAATGACGTGCTTTTTACTAAGATTACAGTATCATTTTGGTCACTAGCCTACAAGGATTAAAGAATATATATCAGTATAAAAGATTTGGAAAGGAGGTCAAGTTCATAATGGTTGGTACTGGAATCTAATAGTTTATGTTACAACACAAACATGATGAACTGGGTTGGTACGGAAAACATTCATTGCATAATGCATCAGATATCGATCAGAATGGTTCCATTCAATATTTACAAGTAGGAAAGATGAAACTAGCAATCATGCTAATATATTATGAATAATTGACCTTGAAATAGAGAAGAGATGTTATGGAAGGTGAATCAAGTACAAAGCCTCCCTTGAGGAATGACCAGCAGTGACTTCTTGCAAGTGCTGTTCCGATGCAAGTTGTCCCACTAGCAGTGCTTAACCTTGCTTTTATAAGTGCTGATTCTCTTCCTTTTATCTGCACCCAACCTGGCAAATATTAATGAAATTGTTCAGAAAAATGGCTTTCACTCTTCTTCAGCTATTAGAATGTACTCTTCATGGGTAATTTTTTGTTCTTCAGTTCTTTTTTTAGAAATGCTTAGTATAATCGGGATGATAACTTTGATCTGACTAAACAGGTTAAACTATATCAATATACCCTGATCAGCGACACTACTATGATAGGGCGGCAAGCCTTGCCGCTATCTCTCTTTTTTTTTTATTTGGTATTATTTATGGACTTCGCATCTGCTGTCATTATTGTGTTGACATGGTGGTGCCGTCTGTGATCACAACCTTCAGTGACTTCGATCATTTTTTTTTATATTATGAACTTAATACTTGTTCTAAATGGAGCTCTGCAAGTAGATTTAAAAATATAACAGGACAAGACTGGTTAATTATCACTGGTTAGAGTATTTTATATGTGGAATAAGACTGTACTTATTTCTAATTCCATGTGAATTCCTTTGGACGTATACATAGCAATTTTGAAAGAAGTTATCTTTATTTGTCTTCTTCTGCTCTGGAAAAATTGCTCTCTCTCTCTCTCTCTCTCTCTCTCTCTCAAAATTACAGGTCTCAGTAGTCAGTACTTTTTCTTGGAAAACTGCAAGTGGTCAAAAAGTGACAAAAAGCACCAGAAGATGAAGATGTGTACTTACAAGAGAAGCTGTATAGAGTACCCCCAGTTAGGTTATTTAATAGAAATCCTGGGGAATAGGCTCCATTCTCAGTTCTATAGCTTTTCATCACGTCAGTTTTCCCCATATTTTCTGTCAGTATTCCTCCTTTGTAAAGAGCTGGTTCTGAATGCGACTTGCACTGGTAGAACAAAGTTACATAAGCCGATATATAACTTGAAGTCACCATTTTTCTAATCTATAACTTATTATTTGTTAACAAACAATATACCAGATAAATATCACACCATCTTTTCTAATTTCCAAAGAAAAAATATTATGGCTATTCTATGTGATGAATAAAACCAATACAAAAATGCACTCAATAATAAATAGTAGAAGTGTTATGATATACTTAAAAAGAATTCATCTATGATACATCTCAGTGTTAAACTATGATACATATTAGTGTTAAATTGTGAATCAACTGTTTTGAGTATGGATCCATTTTTTCTTGCATACAAAATATAAATATGTTGACACTCAACGTACCTCAGTAGAAGCCGAGTAATCATAATGTAGCCCCTCTGCAGCGTGTACTAAAATTAATCAAACAGTTACAATTACCAGCAAAAAAAAATATCAAACGTAGATAGAGAAAGAAAAACGAAAAAACAGACCAGCTATTCCTTGAATAATTAAAATATGCAATCCAAAGAGCATGAGAAGCAATGCAATTGCCCCCTCCATAGTTGAACGCATTCTAGCTAGTGCTCTCAACCTCTGCCTCACTTATAAACGAGGTGCATGATCACAGTAAGGCTGCATGCATGGGCTTATAAAGGCATGCATGCAAAGTAGAGGGGTTAAAATCATGAGAGGGACAGGTGAATATATGAAGCGTAAAAACTGTGGAAGAGTAACTTGCAAATGAAACAATGCAAGAGAAATTGGCAGACAAAAGAAATAAAGGAATAAAGAAAGGGGGGATGTGCTCCAACTGCCCATGCTGCCATATCAAATGGGATTATGGTGGATGGAAAGATTCCAGCGTGCCTTATCACGTGATTGGAACTAAGGATCAAGACAAATACCTCATTCCAGTTTAGGTTGATTTGTCAGGACCCTCCATTTTGGGAAGGAGAGAATATATAGGTGCTCTTAACTCGAGGGTTTGATTTCATGCTTGATCTGAACTCAAGTGCTTGTAATTATCTAGGTTGTGTAGTTCCATTTAGTGATAAATTGGAATGTAATCAACAGAGTCTTATTACAGGTGTAATTAGCTTGTTGTTTGGTAATTAATCAATCGTTAAACTAGGGCATAATGGTAGAAAAAAAGAATGTAAAGAGGAGTACAAACTACAAACACATGGAACAAATGTAAGATAAAAAGGTTTTTTGAGGTGAGAACTGAAAAGATGATGCAAAAGCTGAGCAAGAGATATTCCTTTTCTCCAAATCTAAAAAGATTCTGGGGACAAATTGCCACCTAATGGTAGTACAAGCATGTTTGTGTTATGTTAAAACAGTTTCATACGGCCTTTATGAACTCACCGTGGTCTAAGAAACCTAGGCTTTCCAATTGAAACAACTTTCAAGCCTCCTCAAACGAAATTTGAGCTCATAACAACTCACTGTAGCCAAGTGACGGGCCATTTTTATGGCCTCGGCCCATTAGAGTGTGACCGGGCTAGCCTGTATTGGCTGAAAATATTGATTGACGTGAATACTGACAAGTGTCCGGTACGACACGTCAAAATACACACAATATGACACGTTATTTTCGATTTAATTTTCATCGGGACAACGAGCGTCGTTGTCGCGTCCAAACACGGATAGGATTTGAGTCAGGTATGAAAATTATACCACATTAGCAGTATCCATGCCATATAAGGCGTATTTCCCCACAAATTCTATAAGGTAATAGGGAATATCAGCTGGAACAAATTTTGAGCCTCCAAGTTGCAACTAAAAGCAAGTTTGCATCCTATGTTCGCTTATGTGGAATGATGTGATGCAAAGTGATGTGTTTAATTTCATTTTCTATCTACTGGTATTTTCTGGTTAATCAATACCTTTTCTCAACAGCTTCTTTCACTATGCTTTTTTTTTTTTAGTGATATAGGACTTCTGCTAATCCCGACATTTATTATTTTTCAAATGTCTTTTACGTGATTTGAACTTGCGCCTCTCTATAGAGAAATAAAATCTATCACCATGATACTAAACTTACGGTTCTTTTCTTTCACTATGTCAGTAATTATAACTACATTATGAGCTTCTTCACTGAATGTATCAAATTATAATTAACACGAACTATGTATGTCAGGTGTCCATCAAGCAGCTTTACTGGGGAAGAAATCAACATAAGCAGGGTATTGAATCTATTCATACAGACATGTTTGCACTCTCGGATATTCAATTTCAAGTTTCTAACCATGTACATAATACCAATCAGAGTTGCAGAAGGTTATTCATGCAGCTAAGACAATAACTTTGCATTAGTTTAAAAGAAAATGACTTTGAAGATCAAAATTATTTCCTTACAAAAAAAATCCTAATTCTTTCCATGTGACAATTACCTCAAAATTGCCCCATTGAGGACTGTGCTCTCCCCAAGTATGTCGAGAAAACAAATTAGTCAATCAAACTGAAAACAAAAACCCATTTACTTATCTATCTTAATGATTGCAATAAATTCAATGACAAATACAAGTAACTTCTGGCAACACCATTGTACCAATTTACCCCAATTCCATCTCTAAACCCCAGACCATCACAGAAGTATATTTACACAGCATCAGCTTTCACATCGCCCGACTTGTAGTCACTCTCTCCACATGTGACATTGGCAGCTCCTATTGAGATTTCCGAAAAGTTGGTCATTGCTGACGTATACCATGCCAGTATCAGCTTTCTTGCATTTCCATATAATCATCCTATAATGCATGTTCTTGTAAATCCAATTCAGTTCCAGTAATTATCTCCTCTATTTCTTTTGGTATTTTTACACAGCTGCTGATTTTGCAAGAAGCAAACAATGAACGCCAACCCCTCTCACTAGATCCATTTGGCATTTTACCGATCAAGTTAATTGCTTCTGCAACAAGACCCACTTGAGCCAACATATCAACCAAACAAGTAAAATGTTTCTCTCTTGGTGCAAAGCCATATTTCTCTTCCATTTCTGCAAAAATCTTGACCCCTTCTTCTACTAAGCCTGAATTCTTACATGCAGTGAGCAGAATTAGGAATGTGCTCATGTTAGGTCTTTTCCCTGATCTGATCATTTCATTGAAAAGGTTTAATGCTTCTCTGCCTAGATCATGCTGACTCAATGCCGACATCATCGTGCTCCATACCACAAGATCCCTCTTGCCTAGACTAACCCTATTAAAGACACGTATGGCTCCTGCCAAATCACCACATTTTGAGTACATATCTATTAGAGAACTAAAAACCACTGAATTAGGTTTGAGGTAAGTTCTAATTAGATAACCATGAATCTGCTTCCCATACTTTAGAAACTGCACACTAGCACATGCAGTCAGGCTACTACTAAAATTGAATTGATCTAATTTGAAACCCATATTAACCATTTTTCTGAACAAATTGAGTGCCCTTAG